>OMKZ01035358.1:6834-40357 GCA_900302535.1 Neoniphon sammara | reverse complement strand
ACAAACCACAAAATACATGTTTAAAATTTGAAAATGGGAAGTGTTTACTTTTATGTGGCCTCTACATAGAAATGGCAAATAGGCAGGTATATTCAACAAGGCTGCAACTAATGATTCTCACAAATTATCAGAGGGGTCTTAAAATTGCTCACTTAGTTTTGATCATCAGCCAAAAAACAACAAAGTATGTAAAACAAATCTTAGCATCATAATGATCTTACTGAAATCATAATGAATGAAGGAAAGAAAATCAACAAATCGATTTATGAACTCATAGTTTTAGCAGAAATATTCAAGAGTCCAAAAATAATCCCCATATTAGGCAATGCTGCGATTAAGTAAATTTTCTCATTCCTCTGTCCACCAAGGGCCTCCTCTCGGTCTTCATGTGCTGGAGGTCCGTGACACCTCCGTTGTCGTCCTGTGGGAGCCGCCGGCCTTTGATGGCCGCACTCCGGTCAACGGATACTATCTGGACCTGAAGGTGGCCTCGGCCGGAGATGAGGGCTGGAAGGCCGTCCACGAGAAGGCCAACAAGCTGAAGTACATGAAGGTGAGAAGGATGAATAGGCCTTTTTCATTTAATTATTCTTCAGATGGTGGGACAATCTTGTGAAAACTTGATACTATTTTCCAAACTTTGCTGTATATTGACCTTGTGAATAACTAATAAATGTTTTCCTCTCTTCAAAATGAATATGTTTCCCCTTTGAGCATGCCAAATAGAGAAAGCTTTTTCTCTTTGCAGAATGCAAAATAGATGTTAATGCATGTGAACTAAGGAAGAACATGTGTTGACTTTTTCTGCCTGTGTTTCCTGCACTGACTCAGGTGACGGGTCTCAAGGCTGGTGCATCCTACGTCTTCCGTGTGCGTGCTCAAAATCTTGCTGGAGTTGGAAAGCCCTCAGCAATCTTAGGTCCTGTCCTGGCCCAGACTCGCCCTGGTGAGTGGGATTGTTATGTAACACATACATTCACTCACATCGGGATCCTACGCAGGTCTGGAAAGTTTGGAAAAGTATGGAAAAATGCTAATGCTCTGTACTGATGCATGACTTAATTTGCATGTAAACCCACTGGCATGTCATATATTTTGATATTTGCTGTTGTGTAATCTTAAAGAGGAAATCTTAATCACACAGGGCAGAACACTGGTGATGTGCTGCTGTTTGTGGGTTGAAGCTTTCAAATATGCTGATTTTAAATTTCAAATGATTTGTGCTCATCTCATCTAGTACTTTAAGTATTTAACCCATTAATGGACATTAATGGGATAAATTAATGTCAAACTTACAAAAACATGTTTTTTTTTTGTTTGCTTGTTTTTTATAACCTTTGTGTAACAATAAAGGTAATACATGAAGTCAAAATTTACATTTTGGCATGTATAACCACATGTCTCACAGAAAATTATGTATTTATACCTCTAACAAAAAAATCTAGAAATAGGAGTATTTCCTTAATACACTAACTTTAATAGTCATTAATGGATTAATCAGCTCATTATACTGTTGATTATATTGAAACCTGGCCAAATTTTTGAACACCAGTCCGGAATTTCAGGCACGATTAAAAGAAAAGAGAGTATGGGATCCCATACTCTCTGAAAATTCCGGTTTTTATGCGGTGGGAATGTTAAACGCAAAATCCATAGGATCCCTCTGCATGCAAACCCACACAATAAACATCTATGCTCCCTCCTTTAGGAACCCATGAGATTGTCGTGGATGTCGACGATGATGGCGTGATCTCTATGATCTTCGAGTGCTCTGAGATGGCCGCGGGCTCTGAGTTTGTGTGGTCCAAGAACTACCAGGCTATCACAGACAGCTCTCGCCTGACCATCGTCACCGAACAGGGCAAGTAAGTATCGCATGTGTGAGCATGGAGCTTTGTGGCCATTTGATCCCTCTGGTTGGGACTAGTGTGTGAATGTGATATTTTTCTCCACTGCCAACATTTCTGGCAATTTCAGAATCCGTCTTGCGAATGCACGTCAGCGGGGTGACTCAAAGTTGTATTTGTCGTGCTGTTCAGTATGTCCGTCTTTTAATCATGTCCTGTTCTTCCTGTCTGTCCTCGTTTCCAGGTCCAGAGCTATCTTCAATGATCCCTCCCTGGAGGATCTGGGCACCTTTTCCTGTGTGGTCACCAACACTGACGGCATCTCCTCCAGCTACACGCTCACTGAGGAGGGTGAGTCAGCCCACAGTCATGCCCCCCCCTGCCCGCCCTCCTGATTGAAACTTGATTCACTTTTTATATGTTTATGTGACGTCAGTGTTGACGGGGTGAAACGTTAAGTATTCCTGTTTAGTTTCAACAGCTGCATCAAACTGAGGTCTGTATGATGTGTATATTTGTAAAATGTAAGCTCATATATTGCCCTCGACATTCTTGAATTCTTGGCAGCATTCACTATATACTACTTCAAAATGTTAACTATTAAACAGACATTCATTTAAAATCAATTATAGGGCTCTTATTGTGAGTTTTGTTTTTGCTGTGATTTTTCTTTACCAGGTCTCAAGCGTCTTCTGGACATTAGCCACGACCACAAATTCCCTGGTGGGTATCCTACCCCATTATAGTTTGTTAATGTCACATTTGCTTTGTAACTTATAGCAAAATAAAGCTTTCATGTATTAAGTAAAGTGATACAGTTTTTGTTATGGTTTTGGGAAATAGCGTCTATAAATCAGAGGCACCTTAGACAGCAAGTACTCTGAATTTACAGCAGTTTGTCTTGGACGCTGTAGCTGCCAAGTCATAATCACGTTATGTACCATATAAATAGTCACTGTATGTCTTTGCATATAGCTACAACTACAAGGGCTTTCTTGTAAATCTCCCTCCAGTTATTCCCTTCAAGACTGACATGGCCATTGACTTGCTTGAGAAGGGTCGCGTTCGAATCTGGACCCAGGTAGAGAAGTTCACCTCTGCCTGCCAAGTGGAGTATGCGTTCAACGACGTCATCATTTCTCAGGGAGAGGTAAAGGAACCGTACTTCACCATTACAATTAAACATCTCTTAAAGTCTCTTAAAGTCATCTCTTAAAATATATATATTTTTTTTTCTTTTTTTTTTAAGAATCTGATTTGTCTCATGTGGTCATGTTGTGTGTGTGTCTAGTCTGGATAATCTTCCAAAGCTGATCCTATGTCCTCAACTGACCCTGCTGGGTTTGGGTTTCTGTGTGTTTTATTGCTTCCAGAAATATACAATGAACTTTGACAAGAGCACTGGCATTATCGAGATGTTCATGGACTCTCTGGAGGTCACCGACGAGGGAACTTTCACCTTTAACCTGGTGGACGGCAAAGCCAAGGGCACATCCAGTCTGGTGCTCATCGGAGAAGGTAAGTCATGCTGTTTCTACTTCCATATTTACACTGTGCTTTTATTCAAAACAACATGCAGATTTATGTATATCTTTATACTGAACCAAGTGTCCGTTTCTATCTCACAAATGATGTGCTGTATGTATTGCAGTTGCTGCAGTTAAAGTGTGCTTCCATGGAGGGGCAGCAAACGACAATCTTTCCTCACTGTTTAATGACCTCTTCTTTATGATTGATGGATTCTTGTTATAAGGAAAGATGGTTTTTATTGCAATAAGTAAATTTATATGCTCTTTGCTATTATTTTTTTATCCAGAGTTCAGGGCGCTACAAAAGAAATCTGAATTTGAGAGGGCAGAATGGATCAGGAAACAAGGTAAGAGGTTACAGAAGAGAACTTAACAAATATGGATGGTAGTTCTGCAATAAATGAGCATAAGTAAGTTTCAATAATTGCTTTTCACTGGCTGTCCACAGGTCCCCACTTTGTTGAGTACCTGGATTTCACTGTTACTCCAGAATGTGATGTGCTGTTGAAATGCAAGGTGAGAAAATCGCCTTAATTGTAAGTTATGTCTGTTCTACTCATAACTCGGGCAGGACGATATGGGCAAATATTAATATCTTGTCTCACATGACGATATTGGTATCACCTAGCCCTACTAATCGGTCAGTGTTGATATTATTGGAAGCAGCGCGATCGAAATGCAACTTTTTTCTGTCTCTCTTATCCCTCCACTCCTCAGATAGGAAACATCAAACCACAGACTGAGATTTGCTGGTACAAGGACAGCATTGAGATCGCCGAGGATGATGAGGATGCCAAGAAACTTGAGCAAAAGGACTGCGTGCTGACCTTTAACATCGGAAAGGTCAGGCCATTATAGGGAATGGTGCAGCATGTGGGGAGCTGTCAGCTTATGAATAAAACGCTAAAGGCAGTGCTTGCAACACAGCTACGCTTCCATTGTAGTTGTAGACTAGATGCTTGCACTGCCTGCTCTCCCTCTCTGACACACGGAGTCATAAATGATGAAACATTGTTAAAAATATACATGTTTCAGTGTATTGCTCCAGCGCTATTGGCATACATTGGGCGCAGATATTTAAAGTGATGCTGAGTCATTTTTGTTAAAGCTCATATTCTGATGCACTCATACTTTATTTGGTTATATATGAATATTTGACTTGTAGATCACGCTCTTCAACATTTATGCCCATATAGTGTATATATATATGGTTTCTTCCGTGTGTTTTATTTATTGTACCTGACAGTTACAACACTGTTTGTACTCAGTCTAACTGCACTGGCTACCTTATTCACTATATGTAAGCTTTTAAAGGTGCAGTATGCAAAATTGCTGAAGGTTGATTGAAGTGAGGACCGTTGAGACTTGAAAAAACATGTAATTTGATGATTGAAACTCTGTGGTTGACTCACTGATAGATTACATGCTTATTCCATGTTTTTTGCCAGTTGAGTTTATAGGGTCCCCACTTCAGTTTTGCATAGTCCACCTTTAATTCATGGAAACTTGTCCTGTGCTTTTGAAGATATAAAACCAGTCACTGCTGGTTCCAGTGAAGTCTGATTGGTGTTTCAAGGTACCTGTACATTGAAACTGTATAAACATGAGTGACTGAGAGAGGGTTGGAATCACTGCATGAGCTCAGGGGAGGCGGCCAACTCATCGCCCCTCCTGTCAGTGGCGCTGGCATTAACTGGCTTATTTGTCTAATTTACAGTGTGTTATTAAGGCAGAGAAAGAGAGAGAAAAAGAAAAAGAGGGAAAAAAGAAACCTGCAGAGGACGTTCCCGCACCACCAAGGCCCAAAGTCTGGACATATTCGTTGCTGCCATAAGTTGTCGCCGATAATCTCTCCATGTGTCCTCCTTTGTCTTACCTCTGTCATGTTGTTCTCTTAAAGCCTGCAGCATCCTGGGCAGGAGAAAAGCTTGCCTTTTCGGTTCACTTGGTCTCTGTCTGGCTGTTCTACTATGTGTCTATCTATCTATCTCTCTATCTATCTGTCCCAAGAATTATCTGGATTCCCTTCTCTGCTCGAGGTGGAAGGGAATTCGATGTTGTCTCAACGGCGCTAACTATTCTTTTTACTTCAAACCGTAGATCTCCAAGAAGGATGCGGGCATCTACGAGGTCGAGCTGAGGGATGAGAGAGGGAAAGACAAGAGCGTGTTTAATCTGACTGACGCAGGTAAGTTCTCTGGCGACAATTTCAGAATTTCCCAATATGGAAGTGTAAATGTGTGCCATTAATCTTGGAAAAATGTGATGATTTTAGTGAATATTGCATTCTTTTTCCAGGCTACCAGGCTGTCATGAATGAGCTGTTCAGAGTTATTGGTGAGTCATTCTTTCAAATTAACACTTAACAACTGTTAATGTACTGCCTGTATGTTTGTTTCTGACTAAATATGCATAGACCACACATTAAAGAGAACCATAAATACAGCAGAATATGTACATTTCATTTCCCATGGGGTGAAATATAAACAGCTAAAATATGAAACATTTTATACAGTTTTAATACCTTACACAAGCCAGATGCCTTCTATTGGGCATAGACAAATGGTGCCATCTGACACTGTTGTTTCTTTTCCAGCCAACTCTTCCAGTGAAATCAAAGTGCTCAGCACTGAGCACGGCATCGAGCTCTACTCCTTTGTCACGTATTACACTGAAGAACAGCGTTTCGGTTGGCTCCACAAGTATGTAAATCAGCTTCATTCCTTTACTATATTTTACCTCCTGTTCTTTTCTTCCATCTGGCATACAGACATCCACTTCCCCTAATTAGCAAAATATACATGCTTATAAACTCCATAGTCTAATTTAACTGCTCCCAAATTTGGGTCCTGGGATTACAAGGGGTGTTAGAGGTTGATTATGCTGTAGCACTATGAAAAATAGTTTCATTTCATGGTCACACTTTATTTGGACAGTATTAATATTCAATTTAGTATCAACTTTGTATCAAGTTGAGTTTCACAGCTCAGTGTAGATAATTAACTTCATATCAACCTGTCCAATGTAAATACCCAACATAGCATCAATAGACTATCATTAGACTTTTAACTTAGTATCAACTGTGTATCAGTTAGGGTTAGGTTGATATTAAGTTGATACAAAGTTGATGCTAAATTGATACAAAGTTGAATATTAATATTGGACAGTCCACTTAAAGTGTTACCAATTTCACCAATATTTTAAAATTTTGTACAATGAGAGAATATATGAATTGGGCTGGTTTGATTGTAGCTGTCGCTCTCCCAACTATAACACTCCATTTGCAGTGTAGAGAAAGGGTATAGTCCTCTACTAAATCAGATCTAAGCAGAAAAAAGACAAATATTATATGGGAATACACTGAAAAGGTTCTTTATCTGTCTGTGTAATGCCTCTGGTTGTGTACAGAAGTCACAACCCTCATTTGTTGTGATACAGGGCTGTGGTTATGCAGAATGTGTGAGTTATACAACACACAGCTGCAATCAGTTGTTAAGGGGATGTTCTGTCTTCCAGTTTTTTGTTTGTGTTTTGATTCTGCTTTTTTGTGTACCTGATCTCATCCCAGTATACCCTCAGTATATAAACAGCCTCGCATTACTCCCATTTCTCTGGCAGAGATGCAAAGATTGCCACCTCGGAACGAGTTAAGGCCGGAGTCACGGGAGAGCAGCTTTGGCTTAAGATCAATGAACCCACCGAGAAGGACAAGGGCAAATACACCATGGACATCTTTGATGGCAAGGACGGCGTTAAGAGGGTCTTTGATCTCACTGGCAAGGGTGAGTTAGAGATTTAAATGTCACATAACAAAGTTTCTCATCCGGTCTTTTGTGTGGTAATGTGTAACTCGCAAACACCCGGTCAATTGATCCCACAGTTTTATCAGACAATGTGTTAATTAACTTAACTTTGGGTACTTTGACACCTATTGAACTCAATAATAACAGCTGATTTATTTTGGTATAGCTTGGGAAGAAGCGTTTGAAGAATTCCAGAGGCTGAAGTAAGTGAACAAACTCATTTGACCTTGTTGTATAATCCTGTTTTTCTGTCTATATGACTGAAGAGGATATTTCTACAAATAAATAGTGACCAGCCGTTACTAACTTAAAATAGACTCCATGTACTTTGTGTGCCCTCTCTGAGGCTCCCCACTCAAAATGCATTTCCTGCCATTGTAAAGCACAGTAATATATAAATATATATATATATACGCACACTTTGAAATCCATCTGCCTGTGTTACCATTTTGAGATGCTTCTGACAATGTCCGTGTCCTTCCTTCCTCAGGGCGGCAGCCATCGCAGAGAGAAGTAAGTGGCTGTTTATGTTTTGCTTTGTCCCAAGAGACACCACGGTCTGAAATGATGTAACAGGTTTCCAAACATAGAGGCTGCTAGGGTTTTAGTGCAGTTTTTAACACAAGTTCAGGGGAGTTGAAGATGTAGGAGTCTGATGGTAATCATTATATGAAGACATATTGTATCTGTATCTATCAGAAATGGTTGTTCTGGAAAATGCCCAAAACACAGAAAATACGAAAAAAAAATCCCAGCCAAATCCTATTTAAAATATGATTTATGTATATAGTACAAGAGTTTATATTGTAAAATTAGAGTGCAAGTGCATTTACTGTAATATAATCTGTGTTGCTCATTAAGTCCTTTGAGTTCACCTGAGTCAGATGATTCCAGTAAGCCTAAAGGGATGTTCAGTAAGATTTGTATTACTCATACAAATAATCCACAAGTCAGATTATGTGACTGATTGATGGATTGGGATTTGCCACTTTGCTCACTCTTCCATTTCTCTTCTAGACCGCGCTCGTGTCATTGGAGGCTTGCCAGATGTGGTTGCAATCCAGGAGGGCAAGGTAAATAGATTAGATATTCGCTCTATTGATTCATTGTGTTTTTCTCTCTCTCTCTTTTCTCTCTCTCTCTCTCTCTCTCTCTCACTGTTGTCTCTGTTTTTCATTTTTATCTCATCCCTTGAGAAATACAAGGCTCTACATTTCCAAATCTATACAAATATTATTTATTACAGCAAGCTTTCAGTCAGGGACCTTCCTCGGGCATAAAGTGGCATCAAGTAGAAATACATTACATGAAGTGACCTGACAGCCCCAATGCAGAACACCTGCGTCAATCGTGACTAAACTACAAGGGAATTGTAGTCCATACAGTATCTATGGGAATATAAAATAGAAGGCATAGTTTGTATATTACAATGACAATCAAAACACAGCAGGTAATACAATATATACAATATTTACAAAATTTACAGAGCACATGGGCAAAACAATAGAGATCCATACCATGTTAGAAATATCAGGCACAAGCCATCATATAAACATAGTACATAAACTCTATCATGATCAATCAATCAATCATCTTCGTATAGCACGTACACTAACTCTTGGTGCATTATATGATGTTGTAGATCACAATCTATGAAATGGAGTCACATGCAAATCTTCATCCCTCTTGAATGTTTTTTATTATTATTATTATTGTTATTGTTATTATTGTTATTATTACTCACATTTACAAAAGAAAATGATTTTGAAAAATGATTTTTGGGGGATATTCCTAAATAGCCTGGGTTAAGGGAAGCAGTGTGAATTGAGATTAGAACAGAAGCAACAGAGTGTTTGTTGTCCAATCAAAACTGTGCTACAAGTGTTGTGAAGACATGAACCCTGGGCTTTGATTTTCAAGTGTGAGACCTTAACCCAGGGCTTATGTAAGGCCTGGGTTAATAAGTATGAGTGTGAATCAAGGCTAAGAAATGCAATTGTGGAAAGGCCGATAGAGTTTATCACATGGGCACTTTAACAGGTGGATAACATTTTTTTGTTGCATGTGATCACACTTCTCAAAGGCTATCTTTGGCCTTTCCTCCAAATGACTTAAGTAATGAGTTTTCCCTTAGAATATCTCATCCCTCTGAGTATTAATGAAAACTGATTTGTGTTCCAATTTTGTATGACACAGAAAAAAGACTAACAATCAAACCCCACCACCTATCTTTTCTCCTTTAGTCCCTGAACCTGACTGGCAACGTCTGGGGCGATCCCGTGCCTGAGGTTTCCTGGATCAAGAACGAAAAGGAACTGTTGGCTGATGAGCACATATCACTCAAGTTTGAGCACAGCAAGTTTGCCTCTATCACCATCGCCGCCGTCACCACGGCCGACTCAGGCAAATACGCCCTGCTGGTCAAGAACAAGTACGGGACAGAGGCCGGCGAGTTCACCGTCAGCGTCTACATCCCAGAGGAAGAGGAAGGCAAGGAGGAGGGCAAGGAGTAAAGGACGATACGGTGTAATGACAGAGAGCTGGCTGGGCTTTCTCCAAAGCATTTTACCCCCGTGCATACCTGTGTACCAAAGCAGTCTGAATAAATGATTGATCTGGGGAGAAAATGACAACGCTTCCTTCTGCCTCTTAACATGTGCTGGGCTAAAGAGCTTTGGGCATTGCTGGTCATGGATGCGAACAAGGAATGTGGTACAGAGAGGATATTTTATGTGCTTGTAGTTGCTTGAAATGTCTTCCGTCACTTTTGGCCGGTGGCAGCAGTTTATGTATAACCATGGGAGGTGGTTGACGGTTTAGGACTTTAATCTTTGTTTTAACAAAAGCAAACATGAGGCTGTTGTCTTGGCCGTTGTCTTGTTAAAATATTACAGTATTACATTTGGGTAACCTTTGACCTCTCAAACCAAGTTGACCCTGTTTATGTACTGTAAAAAAGAAAAAAAAAAAGCAGGAGAAAGAAAGAAAATGTTGATGTCATGAACTTTTTATTTGTTGTTTGCTTTGTGTTGTGAGGCTTTGAAATTTAGTAGAAGCAAATGGCAAAGCCCACTGAATAGAGTTCTTGGTCTCTATCACCTAAACCTAAACGTAGTCTTGTACTGTGTATTCATGTAATGTACTTTTGTTGTCTTGCAAGCTAGCAGTGTCTGTCAATCATTACAAGTGAAGAAGAAGTGAGGCAAAGTGTACGGACATGGAATGTGAGTGTCTTAAAAGTGTGACAGCCAAAACTGGTTTACTCTTGGTGTCTCACACAGCCTCAAGGCTGTATGCAATGATGTTTATGTAAACACTGCGTATTATTGGAGGCCATCAGGTTTGCCTATAAGCAAAGCCTATAAGTTTGTGTCTCATATAGGGTTAAGAGAAAGCATGTAAGTATACCAGTACCATACTCCAGCATTTGGTTTGAGGCTGTAAAATAAGCGTGTACAACTTGTGGCACTCATATTAATAAAGGTACACATGCTGTAGAGAAGTCCTCCTTTATCTGTTTTTACATTTTCTTCCACAGCCAGTTCAGTTGAGAGAAGGACCTTCAGTAAGTCAAATTATTCAGGGAACATGGAATTAATGGTAGTCTATCAGAGTAAACAACTCTTAAAATTGTAGCATCATACTGCTGCCTGCAATTGTAACTGATGCCATTCATTACTAAAGCTCCCAAAGTGGGTGCTATGGACCACAAAGGGTCCTTAAGGAGGACCAAGGGGTGTTTACTCCTGGGAGTAATTCATTGAATATTTCACCCTTAACTTAGGCCCCTCTAACTTAGCACCATGAGGAGAGGATGCACATGGATGACTGTTCTGATCAAAGGTTTCTGTGTTTTTTTCACTGTGGTTACCCCCAATTCACAATATAATAATGTACCAAGATATATTTAAAAACAAATATACTGTCAGATGTTATCAAATGGGGTCACGAGCGGTTTCTGTATTTAGAAGTCTTTAATACAAAAAAGTTGAGGACCCCGGACATGTTGGCACAGCAGTGGCTGTGAGTGCGTACTGCCGCTGCGCGGCTCTCTGTCCCATCAACGACAGCTTGCTATTTCCAGCAACACCAGTCAGGCTCAGCCGCGGTGGTCCAGGCTCGGACACGTCAGGCGGCTATTAAGGAGTTTCACAGCAAAAAATGGGGACATATTGAAGACACACGTCGTCTTTCTTCGGCTCCATCCTGTTGAAGTCACCGAAAGGTAAATGGTTAATGTTAGGATTAATTCACTGCGTTTTACAGCCGTCTGCCGTTGCCATTGATAGTGTATTTTTCTGGTACTCCCGTTAGCCGACGTTAGCTAGCCAGTCAGCTGGCTAGCATTTCTTAAGATGAATGAATTCAACTCCGAGGCACACTGGGTTAGTATCTGTATTTATCTCTCAAAACATGGCACTGTAACAGTTAACCAGGTGACTGACACCTGACTCTTAGCCGGTTATCAAGTTAGCGTTTACCGTTAACGTAAACGTAAACCTGACGTTAGCCGAGGGTTAACCAACAGTTAACTGGTGAGGCAAACGGCTACTAGCCGAGCTTCGACTCCATTCATTTTGCCACAGTTGCTCATCTATGAGGCTTGTCTGCTGTAGTGATTATGGCCTCGATTTTTCCTGATGACAAGGATTTTACAACTGCATTTTTCATAGTTATCGTTTTTATTTTCATATCGTTTTTCTTCAATCCAATCCATTCCTCCAGCTAACGTTACTTGTGTCGTGATGGCATGCATAGGGGTATATGATTTGCTTATACATGTGAAATAAAGAATTTACAATTGTTAGGCGAAATTGAATGTGTTTTTCCATGAATGGATATGCATGTAGCTGGCTAACATCCGTTAACTTACATTAATTTCCAGATTACTGGCCAGCAGCCTTGCCAACTCACCAACCACCTGCCTGTGGGCTGTGGTTTATCAGTGATGTTACCAAACAAATGTTAGATGAATGAGCTTCTGCAGTTTTCAAAATAAGATATAACCGCTTTACTAGGCAAGTGTGGATGCTGCGAAGACATTGTAGCATAATATTAAACAGAAAAAGTTGTCATTGTAGAAATAAACCCTTTCTATTTTATAGAACTGAAAAATCTGAATACATTATTGGTAAATAGTACATTTTACACTTAAATACTGTCTGCGTTGGAAGCTAGGCTATATGCACAGCTCCAATACTTCCTGTTTTATTTGTTCTTGTTCATTTCCTGTGGAACAGGATTGGACTGAACTAATTAAACCAGGTGTGCGTGCTCGTCGTTGGCTGCTGCAATCAAACACACCTGGTTTAATTAGTTCAGTCCAGTTATGTTCCACAGGAAATAAATGAGTATCTGAGTTTCAGGAAGTATTGGGGCTGTGCATATAGTCTATTGGCTTCGTTTTGAGCTCAGAACTTTTTTTGTTTACGTCGTGAGTTTGACCCACATTTCATTCAAGAAGACTGTGGGTCTCTATCATGAAACCTTATTTTAGAGGTCCCTTCTGTATACTGAAGGTCACTGAAGCCAGGGGAGGTTATCTCATTAACCACAGGGTTTGTTGAATCATGGATTTGTTGTATGCTTTCTTGGAAAAACTAAATAGTAAACAGGACTTTTGCCCTCTTTAATCTTACAGGGCGTAGGCCTACTCTTACATACCTAAATTAGTGTTAGGTAGACCATTACCACTGAGTGTAGCCCCACATCCAGAGCAGCCTGGGAATTTGGCACTAGAGTGGAAAGTTCAGGCTAATAATTTGAGACAATGTAATTACTCCATTTGCTCCATTAAATTTCCTTGACTCTTGAAGCTTGTTGATGCAATTTCCTTTTGCCTTTGAAAAAGCAGAAGTTTGTGCTTCTCTTACACTGTAAGAACTGGAGTGTGTGGAAGTGAAAGTCAAAACATTGTGTGTTTCACATATCAACATGTGCAGTGGTTATCCACTGGTTATAACATCTATCAAGTAGGCTTTTGTTGATCCAGTCTGGCGTAACCTAATACTTGAGGACTGTAATGTGAACCCTGTGTGGTCTGGTTGGCTACCTCAGTCACAAGGGCAAACTGTGTTGTCATTAATTCAGAGCAAACAATACTCTCTGGGTCATTCTGTGTTGCCCCTAATGAGGGTTACAGAGACCATAATATTCACATTGCCTGGTGAATTCTGAATGATAGAATCTTGAGTTTTGTATTGGCAGGTCCTTTCAGTGTTGATTTTTGCCTAGTATTATCAGTTAGTGGTAACATGAATACTGGCAATATGATTTTTTCATTTTTTTCCTAGCTCATATAATTGTAGACTTTTTTTGACTCAGCTCCAATTCACTTGCAATGGGGAAGCATTATCCTAATTTTTGTGCTCCTGATGACGTTCATGCCACCTGCCAAATCATTGAACATGCAGCAGATCCTGGCACGCTGTTCTGAAAAGGATGAGCCCATCAGCCTTCAACTCAGTATGCGTTTCCTTTGATAGTGTTTACAAAAACTGCGCAACAGATGGGACAGTAGGGATGAGGCTTTTTTGGGAGAGCCACGTGCACTGTGTTTATCTTAGACATTCACTTACAATCCAAGCCAGGCAGGAGATGCAGGGAGCCAGAGAGAACCTCGTGATCACAAAAACAGAAACAAGTTGGGATTCATCACTGCTTTGACTACAGGCTGATTACAGCTTTCCCACACCATCTAGTCTACATGAAGTCTAGATATGGCTTTGCCTAAAATTTGCATATCTGTGCACTTGAGCAAGTTGTAGTGGTGTTGGATGCTGACTAATCCTCACACAGATAACAACTTTGGAATGTACAGTACGTTCACCTGTTTACTACTGTGATCACATGTCCAGGATGTGGTGTTAAGTATATAGATAGTGAGAATAGGGCTTACTTACAGTTCTTGTTTACTTACAAAAAGTACAAGGGTGACAGACAACAATTCATCAACATGTTGAAGTCCAATGCACAGAGTATCTGATTGGTTAGCTACACCAGCAAATGAGCATGAGACTCATGTTGATTAATCATCCACAGAAATGAGAGCACAGTGACCAGAGTACTGCACGTGTGACTGAGCAAGAACATCACGCTGCTGCTCGGCCCTGTCCCTCAGCTTATTGAGCTTGCACCCTTATCAACAGCAGATTCCTGTGGCCCCTCACAGGAATTAGCTGTCCCTTATCAGTCATACACCCGCCACCTTTGAGAACATACCCCATTGGCTGAAGCCGTGGTGTCCTGTCAGCTGACTGGACGAGTGTTTTGTCACATCACCCCCTGTAGAGAATGGTCCAGAGGAGAAATGACAAAATTTATGACACTGTTGCACAATGCCGCCGGCATCAGGTAATAGTGTGTTGGTGTTTACCCCAGGGAGGGCTATTCCAAGACGATTAGGGGTGGCAGTGTTATAGATTAGATTCAGCATGGCAGGAAGATATTATCATCATTGTCTGAGCGAGGAAGACTTTACTCCCAGTGGAGTATCCATAGGTGGGTAAGATAAGAGCTGGTGCTCCGCCAACAGAGATGAAGAGACTGCGGTCCTGGGGGGACATGGATCCCCTGGGAAGCAATACGGAGGACAACACAGACAACAGTGAGCAGGATGATGTCCCGTCTCTGAAATCCTCCTGGTCCTTGGTGAGTCAGCTCTGACAGGTGTCTTAGTTGGTCGGATGCTGGAGGGCCTGCTTCAGACTTACTCATCTTTTGTTTGGTTTGGCAGGTTGTTTGGCTTACTCTGGGAGCCAAGCTTGCTGGCTTGATACCTGGTCACACTGAATCATAGATGGATAACTTGAGTATTAGGGCTGTTTTTCAAGGCTGTTTTCAGGGATTCAGGTTTTGCGTCACCATGATGGATTTCCATCATTTGGACTTCAAAGAGGTGGTAGATTAAATGAGATCAGTGTTACCAGAAAAAAGGGGGTGGTGATGTGTGTATTTGAGATGGTGAAAAACATACTAAATATAGGAGCTTGCATTGCCTGAGTGATATACTTATTACTGCCCATCCCAAATGTCATTCAGTTTGTCATTCAATTTACTATTTATTTATTTATTCTTAGATCAACTTATACTCAGTAGTTTTCTTTGAGCCTATATATCATGGTGGTCTGTTGTGCCAGCTGACAGTTTTTTATATCCAAGTCAACACAAAATAACTTCTTCATTTTCTGCATCTTCCCTCTTGTTCTGACTCTGAGTTGAATGGTCTGATTTTCTGCTCTGAATGATGTAGGGTAGCTGCCTGTATTAGGACAGCCTTCAAAGATCAAAACACTGGAATGAGAAATAGATGATAAATACCTGCAGATAATGCACTGTTTTCCACAAGCACCCCCCATCTAGATAGCTGAACACTGACACCTTTTGAAATTGCTCATTTTAAAAGATAATATTTGTTTTGAATATGGGATATTTCCTTCAGTCTCATCTGCAGCCTTCTAGTCACACAACAGACATCTCTAGAGGCATGAAAAGTAGGCCAACACTCATATGTTAGGTGAACACTGAGTGAAATACTGCTTACTGATGTTTCTTTTACCTGTCAGTTTGATTTAACTCATCTCGTGTTGCTGTTTGTTGATAAGGACAATTAATTAATCAGTAACCCCTTACAGCGGTACATTGAAATGAAGTTACTATTAAGGTGTGTTGTCTGCAGCTTTTGTTTTGTTGTTCCATACCACGTGTAAGTTCAGTGGTAAATTATTTCAAACTCTGGTCTTCTGAGATAGAAAGTTTCCTCTACCTTCTATATGTTTACTGTCTATTCATCTGCCTAAAACCTACTGTGCTACTTAATTTACCAAATTTATTTTCTCAAACCATAGCTCATACTATCAGAAATAAAGCGTTTGGTGTTTGAGGTAAACACAGTGTAATACTCAATACTTAAGGCATGTATTTTTAATGGAATCGAGGTGTCAGAATTCTCCAGTAGTTACCAAAATAAACCTTGTTCTTTAAAGAGTTCATTGTACAAAAGTGGAGGATAACTTATCCAGCAAAAAGCAAATTGTTGTTGTTTTTAACCTCCATATGTTTGCTACAGGGATAGTCCACAATGTTCACTTTGCCTGGTAGTCCACATTTTGCATATACACTAACCTGAATTAAAAATGCTGTAGGTTAACCACAGCCTGCTTGTGTACAAAAGTCCTCACCTTTCACTGAGTTTTTTCTTGAAATTAGTCATTAAGACAGGTTAAATTTCATTGAGACAGATAAAAAAATTGAAATGGGTTTTATTCATATGGTGTATTTACTATATGAAATCATCCACAGTGGTTAGTGGTTATGCAAGCATGACTTTACAACTCTAGATTGTTAAAGCTCTTTGAAACTGCTGATTACAAAAAAAAAAAAAATGCTGGCCTTGATATTCAAAGGGTTTTGAGTCTAATGTTATATTACTTTTGCCTTCTTGATGAAAGCTTTTAGTTTGACTATTGAGTTTTCAGGTTCACTTGGCATCAACCGTTGGAAATTTTCTTGGGAAATTTTCAGTACTAGGGCCAGATATACTAAATAGCCCAGCTTTTCAATGAGATTTCCCCAGGCATGGAACCTGGCCCCCATTTCTGCCACGCAGGCAACAGGAAAACAAGCTTCAGTCGAATGGACTTCCCCAGTATTTTGGCAACTCTGTTTTCTCATATTTCATTTTGACTCCACTGATTATTTGCCTGTACATTGCAGTTTAATCACACTTTCCTAGCTGGGTGGTGGCTGGTATAGCACACTGATGACGTTAACATTGCACAAATGATGTTTAAATTATTCCAGCACAGTGTAAGTTTACTGAATGTCAACATGGGCTGTTTACTTAGGCGTAGCTTTTGTTTTCCACCGCATGTGGAAATGTAGGGCAAAGTTCTTAGAAAGAGTTGGAAGATTCCTGTCTTGTCTTGTTCTCGAATATTTACCATGTACATTGGAAATGTTGTGATTATATATCTACATGCATATATATTATGGACACTGTATACCCTGTACACTCAAAGGAATTTCATTGCTGGTTGCTCTGCAGAAGCACGTCTTAAACCTAAGCATTCTTACAGTATAATGCTAAATTAAAAGACATGTTGAACTATTCACTGCTATTTTTGTGAGTTTATTGGACACAGATGATGTTTGAATGATTCTAGCACAATTTAAGTTTACAGTATGTCAACATGGACCCTTTGCCGAGGCGTAGTTCTTGTTTTCCACCCTCCTTGTGTGCAAATGTCAGGCAAAGTTCTTAGAAAGAGTTGAGAGTTTCCTGTTGTTTACAGAAGGCCCCACATCAAATTATCTATAGCCAGTGACGACCCCTGGAACAGTGAACTTGTGATGGCTCTGTTTGGTTCCCCATCCTGTTTGCCTCTTTTCCTGTCTGCATGTGTGTGTTTTAGTGTGGTGTAGAGGTGAGAACGATTCAGAGAAATCTGTATATTTGAGTGTTTTTGACTGCTGTCTTGTCATTAGTTTACAATTTGGAAAAGCCCTATTGTGTCAGAGCTTACCCTGTTGTGTGATGCCACTCTCTGACAATGTTGCCCCTATTTCCACCCCTCCCACTCCCCCCTACTCCTCTCCCAGCCAGACTCTGAACAAAAGGTCAGTATGAGATAGGAGCCTTTCAGGTTACATAAACCCCAGTGAAGTCAGCGGGGGGAATGTGTTTACAAGCCCCACTAAACTAGACCCTGACCCAAGCCAACCAAATCCATGTTCGCTAAGTTATGTCCCAACAGATCATTAAAGAGCCTAGTTCAGTAAATTCAGAGGCCACAAGTATGCTGGAAATACAGAACAACAGTGAAAGTATGTCATAATTACGATCAACTTTATGTGGCCAGTTATCTCTGATTTAATAGCTTGAACAGATTGCTTGTAAAGACATTTGCAGACTCTGAAACTGCATGGTACCAGTCACAAAAAAGTGCTTCAAGAAACCATACAGTGGTAATCCTAGTTTGTCTAATTGTAGCCACAGAGCTCTGTTCCTCTTAGTCTTCTTTTCATAATATACTTAGCAGAGGGTCAGAATGTAAACAGGAAGTCAGCTGCTTCCAGGGCAAAGCAGTGGGAACTGTGTGTGTATGGTGTACCTTCTCATTGTCTCAGTGCAGCCATCAAGCCCCCTCTGATATAGCTCTGAGGGGACAGCGGCCAGGGACAGGGTGACAGTGGCACTCTGCCAGTCTGCATGCCGGTCAGGAGATAACAGACAGCACGGGGAAGGCAGCCAGCGAGGGAGCAGGGAGACGAAAGCAGAAGACAAACCAGGCGGCTGCACTGTACCGAGGACGATACTTAGAAGAGAGAGACAACAGTGGATAGTCTGAAACAGTGCTAGATATTTGTTGGGGTAAGGGGACTGAAGGGAAAAGCAAAGGAAAACTTTGACTTGTATGGGCAGGACCTGTCTCTTCTTCCAGACTCTTGCTGTATCACACACCCTCAGCCCTCATCCTATGCTTCTCATAACTCACCTAGCGCCTTCTTCTCCTCGTCTTCCCTCCAGGCGGACACTATGAACTACGTGGGCCAGCTGGCAGGTCAGGTGCTGGTGACTGTCAAAGAACTGTACAAGGGTATCAACCAGGCCACACTTTCGGGCTGCATCGATGTGGTGGTGGTCCGCCAGAGAGATGGCACGTACCAGTGCTCGCCGTTCCACGTGCGCTTTGGCAAGCTGGGCGTGCTGCGCTCCAAAGAAAAAGTGGTGAGTTGAGATTTTTTATTTTATTTATTTATTTATTTTTTGCTTTGTATCTTCTGAAATGTAGGCAAGGCAACAGTCAGTCATGTAATTAAGTGGATTTAAAGCTGTCAACAACTGAGCTCCATCTTAACTATGGAACTATGCCCCGTTCTTACAAATTTGTGCCTTAATGAATATGATTTCCAGTATCATCTGTTTGCAAGCCACCTTAAGTACCTGCTGAAGTTTGAAAGTGTGGCTGCTGAATAAAAATATGTCTTTTATTAAATAAGGCCTGGTGAAATAAGGTTTAAAATGTGACCGGGTAACTGTGTTGTTTTAAGTTACAGAAGTGGAAAACCAAACTTAATTATGTTTATAAAGGTTTTGTTTTTCCCTAAAGAAGCTAGACTCACATTCAGTTTTGGCTCTGTTGCAATTCAAAAGAAAATAATATCCCGTCTTAAACATTTGACACAGCCTAACTTGGGTCGTCTTTCTGCGGGTAAAGGTCCATATTAGGAAAAAATTTGTGTCTGTGAAAATAAGCTGCCCCACCTGCCACTCAGATGACCCATTCTGATGTTTGGAGGTCTAGCCAGAATTCATATGTATAGCATGACCCTATGTTTGTTTGCTGAAAACATTTGCTAGTTGCTGTGTTTTTGTCCCATACCTATACCAGTTAGCTACTATATATTCTCACTGCAGCAAAGATCCCATTAATCATGGTCAAGAAGTAGTGTGGCTATTTTTAGTACGCTCTCCAGAGAATAGCATTTTTCTAGTGCCTTTGCCTCAGTCTCTGCGCCGGTAATTGATGTGAGTGGAGAGCAAGTTCAGCTTGTTTCTGGTTTTCTCAGCTGTTCAACAGTAGTGAATGGATGTGAAACCACTTAGATCTAAATATGAGGCTAGCCTACAGATTTAGAAAACCTAACAATCTAGAAAATCTACCGGTAGGGTTTTAGAGGAGAGTGTGTTAACTCATCTGTTTTTGTTAAATGTAGTTTACCTGACTTAATAAGCTAATATAAAACTTCAATATGTATTCTTGGTACACTCTTAATAATTAGAATTAGCTGGAAAAAATGTGGTCTTTTGGGGGGTAAAAATCAATACTATTCTGAGCTGTTCTGAAATGTTGTCTATGTTTATATTGCTAAGCTTCTTCTATCACCCACTAGATATCACAGTTTTGGTTTCCCCACCTTGTGTTTTACCACTTCATCACTATCAGAGGGTGAACTTGCTACCCATGACTTTGTACCTTAAACTCAGTACAACACCAAAACGTAGGCTCATGTCCTAAGGTCTGCTTTGACTTGAAGAAGGCTCATACCAGAGTGGGTGTTGATGTGTGGGGGTGGACTCTGCCATGCCACCTACCCAGAATATTGATGGGCTAGGAGGAAGGAATGAATGAGTGGTTTCTATGGCAACAGGTTACACTTGTGTGAGTGAGGGAGTGTCTGAGTGTATGTGTGTGTAGGAGGGAGGGGGAGGGGGGGAGGAAATGTGATGAAGAGGGGCTCAACAAGGGCTGTTGTGTAACAATTGTGTATGTGTCTCTGAGATCACTTACATGATCCTCAGGTGAAAGATGAACACTTGAAACTGGTGGGAGCTGCTGATGGTTATGTCTCTTTATATCTCTATATCTCTGTCTGTGTTGGGAATAATCCTTCCCAGCACCCGCCTTCCACTCCAAGTTTGCCGTCGGGCGGAGTGGTAACTGACAACCCAGTCATTCATGGGGTTAAGTGATCCTCCAAATGGTGATCCCATTAAAGGAAGACTGCCCAACTTATTCTTGTTTTATTATAGAGCTAAGTTAGTGGATCCTACTGTTTGAAGTTGTGGTGGATTTTTTCAGGATCTGTACATCAGGAACAGGTTGGGAATTTAACC
Organism: Neoniphon sammara; assembly: GCA_900302535.1. NCBI lineage: Eukaryota > Metazoa > Chordata > Actinopteri > Holocentriformes > Holocentridae > Neoniphon > Neoniphon sammara. The sequence goes on along the minus strand of OMKZ01035358.1, from coordinate 19,560 downwards.
CTAGCTAACAGCCACCAAATTTTTCCTGTGGCCAGTGTGTCCGTTTCCATACACCAGCCACTTTGACAGGTAACTAGACAAGTTTCAGAAGTACTGTTCATTTCAAAGAAAATGAAAAGAAAAATACACTCAGTCTGGTTTAAAAACTTGATTTATGATTGATGATTGATGATTTATAGATGAATGGTTTTTTGCCTGGTCAGGAGAACAGACCTAAACATGAGCTGCAAAACTCAGACTGGCCAGTTATGTTAGAGAGAAATAAGCCTACACAAAGCTATGATTTTGAGCATCTTCTAGCAACAACTGTCATTGATAATTCCAGTAATCCAGCAGGGTGCTGGCAGAGCCATGATCCAGCAGCACCAGTTAAATGTAAGCTTTCATTGAGTGTAAATGGTGAGGAGCTGTGCTATTTATTCTGGCCATTATTATGAGGACATTGAAATTCCCAGCCATCACTCTCTACACATAAATCCCCCTTAGCAACCCTGAGGGTGTGAAATTAAGCCTTGTGGCTGCCAAGAAACCACACAGGCAACAAAGGGCATCAGCAAAGGCAAAGAGGCAAGCTAGCAAACAAAAATCAGTTGCCATTGGAGCCCATTGGTTGAGCATTAATATTAATGATTTGGTTTCAGGTTGTCAGACTGGACAGGGCACTTGTGAGTCAAATTCTGCCTCCTAACTCCTCTCTCTGGTCTCTGCCAGACGTGGCCTGGTTTTTGCTTTTGTGGTGTCAAGTTTCTGAAGGGCCACAAATCCACTGGGGGTTTGCTTGGCAGACATGAGTGGCCCTGTTCTGTTGGCAGGCACCAGGAAACACAAGCCCAAAGGGCCCATACACTAATTAGGTTTAGTAAGGCCTCAGGAGAGAGATGGGCTCTAAGTAGCTTCAGGAATTCTATGTGGCCTAACACAAGGTGGGAAGAATAATGAAAGAAGAATGGAGTTATGGAGTTTTTTGTACTTAATTTGTTTGTAAATTGGTCTCAAAGGCAAAATGGCTATTGCATTTCTGTTATAAGATATATACAGGCTAATCATGTCAAACAAACACGATATTCACTGTGTTATGATTTCTGCATAACACTTCCCAGTTACCATGTGTATGGACAGTTTTCCTCTTGACCGAAAGTACTTTCTGCCTCCTTTCTTTCAGATTGACATCGAGGTGAATGGAGAGCCTGTGGACCTGCACATGAAGCTTGGTGACAACGGAGAGGCCTTTTTTGTCCAGGAGACAGAACAGCAGAATGTGAGCATCTAATTAGCCGAGCAAATGAATGAAGACTTGTGTTCCAAAAGTAGAGATCTGCCATTTTGAAAAATGTGACACCTGTGCTTACAAAACTATTGATAGCATAAAATTAAAGCAAATTATTTGCACTCTGTAAAATACCTAACTTTAGTTTAGAGATATTTATTTTTTAAATTCATTTATTTATTTATTTATTTATTTATTTTACCTAATTGATATTAGTGTTTTGAAACAGAACTCTCAGGTTCTCTAATCTGTTGTTACCTACATCAGAGGCTGTCGCAGCCTTTCAAATTAAATGTTTCTTGCTTCTCACTTATGTCATCAGCATCTGATACTCTTTACCACAGCTAGTGAATGCTCGATTTTGAAAATACGACAGATTTCATAAAATAAACATCGGCTTCAGCACTGTTGTGCACAAAACCTCAGGATGTCTTTCCTGATCTGATAGCCTGCAGCAATCTTTAAGTGGGAGTTTAAGACACCTTTATTTCTATCAGTTTTTGTTTGAGTAAACTGTTTACTCCGCTGTAAGGCTGTTGCTTTGCATCTGTCAAGTGATGTATCATTTAAAATAGGATCTGTGGAAATTGTCATTGTGACAACTCAATGAAAATAAGACAGATTTAGTTACAAGCTAGTCAAAGGCTTCACTCATAGACTTCCCAATTTTAATAAGTCAAACTTCTTAATTCTTGTTTGGTCCTCCAGCAGATTGTCCCAGCCCACCTGGCCACCTCTCCCATTCCCACTGAGGGTCACCTGTTTTGGATCTCAGAGGTGGAGCGCAGGCCACCACAGGACCTGGAGGATGACCCTGCAGACCCGGAGGACCCACCTGAGCCTCCTGCCCCCAGCACTGTGGCCACCAAGAAGAAGAAGAGGCGGAGGAAGAAGCATAAAGGAGACCCCCGCAGAGAGGAGCTGACCCCACCCATGGCCATCACTACTGGTAACGCTAATGCTGCTAATGCACCCGCTGCTACAACTGCTGCTATGTCCGGCACTGGCCAGACTGAAGAAATCTTCGAGATGGAGCTGAGTTCTGATGAGGAGGCCGCAGCACACGCCTCACGGTTGGTTCGGGGATAATGTTTGTTTCTTGAGCCAAGCTTTATTTCAGGTTAATATATGTTTAATATATGGTTAATATATGTTTTTGTCCTTGGCTTTAGGTCACCGTCAATGAACACAATGCGAGACATCAACCCCATATTACCTGCAGCTAGACACAACCTAGATAGTTATCCGTTTTCTGATAGTGACTGGACTGCAGCTGACAGGTATGTATTGATACCTGCAAATGTGTATTTGCAAGTGTATAAGAGTAGGCACAACTAAATACACCCCAACTCACTTATTTATTGTTGGAATATCTTCTTCTGTCCCTCTAGTCATGGCCTGGTTCAGGCCTTTTCCCCTAAGAGTGACTCTGAACTGGTGGTGAAGCCCTCAGAGAGCATGCTTAGAGCTGAGTCCCACATACAGTGGACCTGGGGAGAGTTTCCTGAATCAACCAGGGTAAGAACCTCTCTCCACTGACATTCATAATTGCTTGATGTATAGTTATCAGAGACTTCTTATGTTCCAAATGGACTATTTTTCTCTTTCCTGCCATTCAGGTCACCAAGAAAGAGAAACCAGAGCTGTTAAAAACAGTGACCATCACCCCATCAGAGAGCACCCACTTCCGTGTCATTCTCAGCTCCGAGGCCATGGAGAATGAGGCTGAGAATGGGATTGCCAAGGAAGACGGTCCCACCCCAGTGTGTACCATCGTCAAGCCTGAGCCACGCACCCCTGTCACCACTGTAACGCCTGTGAATCCTCTAACATCTGTCAGCACCATAGTCTCAGAGAGTCCTGTAACCCCATCAGGGCCACTGGATGTCCTGCCATCCAGTATGGCAACCTCCACCCCCTCCAACAGCCTCGCTGCTGCCACTGCTGCTGTTCAGATGGCCGGGGACATGGGAGATGTCTGCTCCAAGAGTGAATCGCCCTCTAAAAAGAAAGGTAACTTGAATGACCACTTGGCTAAACTATTGCTTCACTATTTCATTGTAGTCAGTATATTGTTTAGCTTTTGTTCTTTTAAATGTTGAATGATTCTCTTGTTGCATGCAGGTGTCCCTAAGAGGAGCCAGCACCAGGGTCCTGAGGATATCTACCTGGATGACCTGAATGTACTTGAACCTGATGTTGCTGCACGTTATTTTCCTAAGAGGTTAGCTAAGAGGCACTTAATGATTACTGTTGCTTGACCTGTCTTAGTGAAAGACAATTTAAAGCTCAACAGATTGAAATATCAAATGCATGCAAAAATGCATGAGGGAAATCATTCTTTTATCTTACCATCTATCTTATCTGTTTTACCAAGATCCAGTGTAGTGTTTTTAACTCAGTCAGGAAATGTTTGTTATTGATTTCTAAATTAAGAAACCTGGTTCCATGTGACATCATTTACACCAGGAAATAGTTTTGATATCTGAATCTGTTTTTCAAAGGGCATTAGTCAAATTTTCACAGTGCTGATAGTTATTATTTGGGTGACATTACATTAGCAGGTCCTTTGTTAATGTTTGCTTTGAAACTAAGAAATGCAATTCTCTTTGTACTGAACCCTTAAAATAACAAATTCTAAGCCTTGTGCAGAGACCAGTATGATGATATACTTTGCATAGATTTCTGACATGGATTGTATGTTTTGCTCCAGTGAGTCCGAGGCAGCCACTAAGCACTGGATGGACTCAGAGATGCACTCTGGATCACAGTCTCCCCAGTCGGTGGGCAGCGCAGCAGCTGACAGCGGCACAGAGTGCCTGTCTGACTCAGCCAGTGATCTCCCTGACGTCACCCTTTCTCTGTGTGGAGGCCTCACAGAGAATGCTGAAATATCCAAAGGTACACTGGAATGGCACTCTTAAAAAGTGGACTTAGTACTTCTGTGCAGGGTGGGAACCCACCAGATGCTGTGGTTTGTGTAGTAAAAAGTTAAAAAAAATTATCTGCCCCTCCCCTTTGGATTTAAGCAACTTTTCATGGTTTGCCACCTCTTTATCCTCTAATGTTCATATTTTTTCTCCTTTCTCTGTTTGCAGAAAAGTTCATGGAGCATATAATCACCTATCATGAATTTGCTGAAAATCCAGCAATTATAGATAACCCCAACCTTGTAGTAAAGATAGCAAATAGGTAAGTTGGCGTTGTTACGTCACATAAGTGAAATTTACTTGTAAGATGTATATAGAGGTGTGCTGTCAGTATTTACTCTTATCTTTGTCCTCAGATATTATAACTGGACACTAGCTGCACCCTTGATTCTAAGTCTGCAAGCATTTCAGAAGAATTTACCAAAGGTAATTGCTATCTTTACTGCATTCTGCATCACATATTGTCAAATTAGCCATTAGGTCCGTGTTAACTACATCCTTGCCTGTCTGTAAATCCTAGGCTACAGAAGAGGCCTGGGTAAAGGAGAAAATGCCAAAGAAGTCAGGCCGCTGGTGGTTTTGGCGAAAGAGGGCGGATAGTACAATCAAGCAGGTATGCAAGTCAGTGTTGTTGTCAGGAACACTAAAAATATGAACCCCACAAACACAAAATCCCACTACAAAATGAAGGGGAGTTGTGTCTGTAAAATGTTGGAGAAATCACATCCCTGAGTCCAGCCTTTTTTGCTTTTCTTTTTTTCCATGTCTACTTTGTGGAACTTGGTAATTGTCTTATGATGCTACAGGCATTTCTTTTGTTCCTTCTTCCAGTCAGAAACCAAGCTGGAAACCAAGGAGGAGTCTCATCTTGAGGAGGGAGGACCTTCCATGTCTCAGGAGAAGCTGACCTTACCGTAAGTGCTTGCATCTCTGTTTTTTTGTGCTTTTTACAGGGTTGACTTGGTTTATTGGTACTCAGAACAGTCAGATGAGTTTAGAAATAAAAAAGATAATACAACAAACAGAACATGCTGAAGATAAAGCTACATAATCTTTGACATTCAGTGAAGTTTAGGTGAATCTTCCAAACTAATCAAGAAATTGAAGGCTGGAAAGTAGTATAAGTAAGTAGTATCATATACTCCTAATTTTGATACATAAATTAGAGAGGAACCTTGTATTGCATACATGATAAACTTAGAGCTTTCCTGTGTTTCCTTGTAGGCCTAAAGCAGGTGACTCATCCAGTGATGAAGAGGCCAAGGAGCTGAGTGCAGCATCCTGTCAGGAAAGACTGCAGCCAGTGGAAGGTCAGCCCCACCCCAGCCCACACACCTACAGGAAGTCACTACGCCTGTCCTCTGGTCAGATTGTAAGTACACTGACAACACACCTGTGATCCCGATTCATTCTTTACCCAGTGGCACATTATCTCCATCCCCATTATTAATCTGAAATTAAAGCATTACAAATAAAGAATAATATTGCAAAACAGCATGTTTTCTTTTTGGAGACGTGTTGCTTCCTGAAATTTATCTGTTAACATTGTAAAGAATTGTGCGCTGCAAAGTAAAGCACTCTGCTGGCTAATAATTTAAGCACTATTCCATAAAGAATAAAGAGTTGAGTTGTATTTTATGCCAGTGCCAGTCATTGTCTAATGAAAACATCATTGTGTTTGCCACTGGTGAATATCTCTTTTGGGACAAAAGTCATCAAATATGTTGTAAATTTCCTCTGGCTCATTGGTGCACCAATCTATTGCTAATATTGCAGCAGCCTAGATAATGAGTCAGGAACCAGAGGGCCGAATTCTAATGGACTGATAAGTCCTCTATAATACTGAAAGCATCAGGGAAAATGACCATTGGCTGGCTGTCATAATGGATGTTGGAACAGATTATACAGGCATGCAGAATGCTCCATGGGATCTTGTGTGGCTCTTGGTCTATTAGTCAGATTGGAGCTCCCTCTTCTGGCAAGCTAGGAATTGCCTAGAGTTTATTCAGTGTTTATTCCCATAGAGGTCTGTAGGTGGCTCTGATGCCCTTTGTATTTTGACCATACAGTGGCAAAACAAATATTGCTACAATATCACCATCACTTTCGAAGGTCTCATGGCTTTAGCCATGATCACAGAGGGGAAGAGTGTGTTTGGGTGACAGAATCAAACACCCTGTGCCTACAGATACCTTCAGTGTTGCCTTCTCTTCCCAGGCCAGTCTGAAGCTGAAAGAGGGACCTAATGATGTGACGTTCAGCATCACCACCCAGTACCAGGGCACATGCCGCTGTGAGGGTACCATCTACCTGTGGAACTGGGACGACAAAGTTATCATCTCTGACATTGACGGCACCATCACAAAGTACGTGCCACCAAGTCACTCAGGGCCAGTTTCCTTTATATTAATGTTACTGTGGAGTTCCCCACACTTGCTGCACAAATAAAGAATGTAAATAAAAGGATCAACAATGATTGATGGGAAATGGCTTCGTCTGAAAGTAGGAAAATCTCCCTAGCTATGTTGACTGTGTGCAGACATCACCCAGAAACACTTGGGAGACAAGCTAGACAGTTGACACAAACTAACACCAGTATTATCCTTTTACATAGTAACTTCAAAGTTACACTTTCATCTTGGCGGTCATTTAGTGGAATAAAGCTTCATGTTTGTTAAAGGTAAAGTACATATCTCAATTTCAGAATGGAACTCATCAAATATTCAGATAATGTAGGAGACAGAATGGTCTTAAATCAGCATGTCCATGTGAGGATCCTTCTTCATTAAGCATTCACACTGCAGGAGAGACAGTAATGTCAGCATTGGGAAGGACAGCATGCACAGCACTGCAGTGTTGATTTGATAACTAGTGTGATCACTATGGAGCTCAGCAGGTGACTGTTCAAAAATAGCCTCGGTTGCATATTCCATTTGTGCACAGCCTAGATCATGTAAGAGTTATATGAGAGAGGAGTGAAGATATGTATAAACTGGTAGAAATTACTAAGTTTCCTTACTCTTCACCTAGACATCTTGTGCAATGTTTTGTGCAACTTCATGGCCATAGACACCGCAAAGTCCTTTCTAAAGTAGCACTAATTAATTAAGTTCATGGTCCAGTTGTATTTATGAGTTACGCTTTTTTAATTAGTGCAAAGCCAGCTTCAGCTTTTTTCAATGCAAAATTGATGTCTGGCGCCTTGCTGACGCCCACTCTGTGACACTCATAAGGTGGCCAACATCAAACAGGGCCAGATTGACTGGAGCTTATTATCTCTGTGACCCCTTAGGCCAACCTGTGTTAGTGTATGTGTGACGTGTGGCTGTCTTTGAGAAGCAGGCGGAGGAGCTCAGGGGCTATAATGAGCCTATTTACATTTCAGCCCGTAAGCACACAGAGCCATAAGCTGAGGTTGAGGCAGAGTCCCTCCCTTTGGGAGAAGGATCCTCATTAGTTGTTAACATTCTCCGTTTCTGATGAAATGGTGAGACTGTTTTGGCGCTATCCATGACCTCTTTTGAACAGCCTGTACAACCAATCTGTTTTTATTTTCTCTACCTCGTGGTCTCTCTCTTGCTCTTACATGCATCTGCTATGCCTTTGGAATCTGGTGCTTAGAGGCGTACCTTGCAGATGGGGGTTTCCCTGTTTTTCTGTCAATGATGTTTATACTGGTGTGTTTAATGTTTCAGGTCAGATGTGTTTGGACAGATCCTGCCACAGCTGGGGAAAGACTGGACCCACCAGGGCATTGCCAAGCTCTACCATTCAGTAGCTGAGTAAGTGCAGGAAAATGCTGCTAGATTTTTTTTGTTGTTGTTGTTGTTATTTTTCACTGAGTAATCACAAATGTGAAAAATTCAGTGTTTAGCACCGTTGGTTCTGGGTTCCACTTTTCTCCTTGTACTCTCTGAGTGTGAGTTTAACAGCATTGTGCTCAGTAAGCTGTCAAAATCTTATACAGTCTTTCTTGCTTTAATCACTCACAAATGAGAAAAGATAATACATATACAGTAGCTACAGTACTAAAATGGGCTGTATTAACCTTGGGCAGTGATAGTAAATAGGCCTCTTGTGCCTCAGTGAACCCATGATTCCACTGAATTGGTATGAACTCCATTCATTATGAAAGCTGCTAATATAGTTGATCTAATGAGAGTGCTATTCTTAGCCATCACTAATGATGTTCATAATGTCACATTATATTGGAAGAACCGGTAATCAGCTCTCCTCTCCCCCTTTGCAGGAATGGCTACAAGTTCTTATACTGCTCAGCGCGGGCAATCGGCATGGCAGACATGACAAGAGGCTACCTGCAGTGGGTCAACGATGGGGGCATTATCCTGCCCAGGGGACCTCTCATGCTGTCGCCCAGTAGCCTCTTCTCTGCCTTCCACAGGTACAGGGGCCACGCTGTCAATAACCACCCATTTCAATGCCAAATCCCAGTTATTCCCAAATACGCTTAGATTGCCCCCTGGTTCCAGTGTCTGGGAATGAAATCCTCCTTAAGTCTTTGTTCTCACTATCAAACGTACCTCAATTTGTGTCTTCTCAAACTTAAATCCTTCTTTGTCAGCAGATTTACCTCCAGATTAAACATTTGCCAGTTTCCGTGTCTTAGACAAAATCCTCTTCACTCAAACCTTATTCTTTATGATAAGACATTTTTATGCTTAGGCTTTTTCCCTTAACATTGATGGAATTTTGATCGATAGAAGCTTGAAAGAACTTGAGCATGTATTTTGCCAAATCATCATAGGTCTCTCTCAGAATTGCCACATAGTAAGCACGTGCAGAGTATTGCTCTAATCGAAATGTCTCTTTGCTTCAGGGAGGTCATTGAGAAGAAACCAGAGATCTTCAAGATTGAATGCCTTACAGACATCAAGAACTTGTTCCAGCATAACAAGCAGCCGTTCTACGCAGCTTTTGGGAATAGAACAAATGTGAGTTGTTGGATGTGTGAAGACGTTAGGCCATAAATGCTCTCCTGAACATTAAAACGGTCGCCTTTACATGTCAGCGAGCTCAGTATTTCATAACTTGGTGCTGTCTCAGTGTGCTGAAAGATCAACAAACATGACTCTTTGGGCTATCAGTTAGCAAGCACAAACATATGAAATCAGTTTTAGGCTGAACCCAAACTGAGGTCATTGGCGGACTGCGGTCCCATGTGGCCTGGTCTGTGGAAGAGAGCTCACGCCGGGTACAGCATCTCATCCTCAGCTGCATAAACACCAACACCCAGTTGAGGCACAGGGAAAGCCAACAAACCTCTGTCAAGTCTCTGTCTGTCTCACACACACACACACACACACACACTCTGCCTCCCACTTGCCCGTCAAGACGTTTAGTCTAGAAATATTGCCATTACGTGCATTAGGTGGAACAGAAACAGGAAATCTGCAGTTAATGTTGTTAATGTCCTCCGTCAGTTTGTGCCAATATGTACTTAGGTATGAGTAATAGTTTTCTGAAAATTACATAATCAGGCATAATCTCTGTTCAGATGCCTTTTAACCCTTGTGTTTCCCTATCCAGGATGTGTTTGCCTATAAGGAAGTGGGGGTTCCAGTGTGCCGGATCTTCACAGTCAACCCCAAGGGAGAGCTGATCCAGGAGCAGACCAAGGGTAACAAGTCCACGTGAGTACATTTATTGATTCCATGTTGTCAGTTGTCCTGTTTAACTCACTTGGAAGAGGAGGACATTAAAGGATAGGCTGGTATTTTTCAAGCCAGGCTGAATTTAAAATGTTGATACCCTTCATTTAGTGACTCTGTCCGCTGCAGCTTCTTGCTAGCCTTTAACACAGTCCAACTGAGCTCTTGTTTTCAGCCTCAAAAACCTTCATAAATGTCCTTCTTACAGCACAGTCAAATAAACCTTCAAATTGTTCACCCAGAAAATGATGGCAAACGGTTCTTTGTAACAAGTTTTATGTAGCCTTGTATAGATTCACACCATTCTGCTGCTAACTCGGCTAAACCTGCGTTCACTTGAGTTCACCTGTTTTAAGAGAGGACACTTAATATTGTTTGAGACTGAAATCGAGTGCCCTGTTGAACTGTGTTGAAGGTTAGCAAAAGGCTGCAGCAGAGTGGTAATTTTCTCCTCATTAAGCTAGCAGCGACTTTGCACTGTGTAAATGTATTAATGATAGGTAGCAACATTTTAATATGGCTTGGGTTGAAAAATACCAGACTTATCTTTTAACACTTCCAGGATTAGGGGTTTATTCCCATGAGTGCCACCAATCCTAAGAATGTATGTACTCGTGGTACCAGTAGCTTTGGATGAAAATATCCACCAAATGGTAATGTAATGTTAAGAGGGAATAAAACATTAGCATTCATGGATTTATTTAGTGAGTTTCTTTTTAGAATTCACAATAATGAATACTGTTTTTTTTGTTTTGTTTTGTTTTGTTTTATTTGGGTTCAGACTCAAGCTCAAACTAGCTAGGGATAGTTGAGGTTTGAATATCTACGTAACCATGTTTATTTATATTTGTGCATTCACAATTTTCTCTCGCTCCTTGCGTCTACCCTCATTATCTCAGTTTCTGACTTGGCCTCTCTGACTCTCTCTCTCTGTCTCTTTTTCTCCATAGTTACGGCAGACTGAGCGAGCTGGTGGAGCACGTTTTCCCTCTGTTGAGTAAAGAGCAGAACGAGGCCTTCGCGATGCCAGAGTACAGCTCCTTCTGTTACTGGAGACAGCCCATACCTGACATCAACCCTGACGAACTGCTCTGATCCCACACACACATACACACACACCACTGGACCGTGCACTTGAACGTACCTCCAGCGAACACTTGGAGTGGAACTCCGCCCTCCGTGCATATTCCCTAGTATATACCGTACACACACACACACACCACTATAGGAGAAGGTGACACTGGTAACTGTTCTTTCACCTTGCCGTCATAGCAGCGATGTGATAATAAACATAAACAGAAAAAGGGAAACTAAAATCCCCCATTAGAAATGACAGGAAGTCAATCCAAAACAGTAAATCCTTGAGGGTGGGAAACAGAAAAGTCACATCCCCAAGAGACGAGAGACTAAATCACCATCTCTCCTCCTCTTGCTGTTTACAGAAGGCATCCTGCCCAGCCCCCAGCCAGCACTGACTAGTCCAGCTGATCATTACCAACACAGGGATAAAGCTTTTCTTTCTTCCTGTTCGGTCTTTTTTTTTCCTTCTCAGTGAGCAGGCAACATGTCTCATTTCTTGCCAGGGTTATTCTCTGTATTTGCCATCAGAGGAGAGACTGAAGCCCGACACACGAGGTATTTACCCCTAAGCACTAGAGTCTGGGGTGTATGCCACAACGCGCCAACCCAAGGCAGAAGGAGAAGCATCTTATCTGGAGCCGCAATTATGTTTTTTACAATTTCCAAACGACCTGAACACATGAAGTGAAGCTGTCAAAGTGAAGGACACAATGTTTGATTAAAGCCAAGGAGGGAATTTAACACTGAGCAATAGCCAAGTGCTGATTTTTTTTTTTTTTTTTTTTTTTTTTTGCTGTGGCTCCTATGTTGTTCTAGAGCACCAGCATTTTGGCAGGTAACCAATCATCATTTGGAGGTTTTATTCTGTTCTAAAAATGTAGTTGTCTGGCAAAACAGTGCACGTGGCTGCTAAATCCCAAAATTTTCCAGCAATGATCCGTAGACAGAAAAATGCTAAGTTTCCTGCCCTGACTCCCACTGTCCCAGAGACTTGCGTAGGCCTAATCTACTGTTGGAGAGGTGTATTCAGTGTCCTAGGTTCAGGACTGACTGTGGTCATGAGTTTAGCTGCTATGGTGAGAAAGACAAAGGGACACGAACAGGTCTCAGAAGGCCACTTATTAAGTTAGATATGAATGAGTCATATTTGTATGGTTAATATTCAAGGTTATAGCTGAGACATTGTTTGAGCTCAATGTAAGGATGCACAGTTAAGGTTGTGATTTTAAAAACAAAATGAAGCAGCTACATGGTATTTTGTGCTTGCTATTTTATATATAAGCTTATTCTGTTATACAGGCTCTGGCGAATCAAGTGTTTTGTTTTTTGTTAACAATGCAGTCATTATTTATGATAATTGATATTATTGGTCTAACTTATTGATTTCTATTGTGCTGCCTTTGCTTGTCTGAAAAAGTAATTTATCGCCAGTGCAATGCGGCAATGCTTCATATTGGTGTTTTTGTATTGTTGGTTGCAGTCAGAGTAACTGCTAGGCCTCCAAGATATCTGGCTAAATCCATTGAACATTTGTTTGTTTGGACACAGCACTAAGCCTTGTACGATCTTTTTTTTTGTGTGTGTGTGTGTGTGTGTGTGTGTGTGTGTGTGTGTGTGTGTGTGTGTGTGCGCGCGTGCATGCATCTTGCATCCCTAATTCCTCATCTCATTTTACAGCTGTGTATTCCTTGTTTTGCAATGAACCCATCATCAACACATAAGGTACATAGACATTCCTCAGCAAAACTCTGAACCTTGTAAGCATGACAGTGTGTGGAAA
>OMKZ01035352.1:45581-57731 GCA_900302535.1 Neoniphon sammara | reverse complement strand
TAAAGTATCATGTTTTTTAGCTTTGAATGTAGGCCTACCTGTCCAGGCTCTAATGCAATGATGCAATGCAATGACTTCATGACTTATATTTTGGTAACACGTTTCCATGCTATAGCCAGGCCTATACACCAATACTTGTGTTTTTTCCCCCAAGAATGACCAATTTTGCTCTTTTATTTTGAAATTAAAATCTCCTAGCCTCCGGTATAGGTCTCTGACATGGAAGCAGCCAATTACATTATGTATTCTGCGTAGCCTTTTAAGTGTTTGACTACATTATGGGTCTCTGGCTGGGAGGGAGGGGATGAACAGGAGCAGGTTGTTTACAAAGGGAGCCTGAAGGAAAAGCAGATGATGTCTTGGCATGTCCTCGGCTAGACTGTTAAAATAAGGGCGGAGGCGTCTCTCAACCCACACAGGAGATCATCTGATTGATCAAAATAGCATGATTTATGTTATCCTGTCCAAAAAAAGAAAGAAAGAAAATGAACGTAATATTTTACATTGCTGAATGGACACAGCTGTGCAGAGTGCCTCTCCTTACAATCAGTGATGTTTGAGAACGATTGAACGGCTGAATTAATGCAGGCGATATAAGATACATTTATTTGCAGGCTAGTGCTGAACATAAAACAACAGCAGATTATTAGTAAACTGTGATTTAGACAGTATCGTCACAATTCCAGTAATTTGCAGTGAGGTAGGTTCTCTTGAAAATAAATGGAAGTGACAAAAGGCTGACAATTTTAAGATAATGGCTGAAAAAAATGTGTCCAACATCTGTAACTTTCCATAATAAAATTCACATCTGATCCTTGCAATGTCTGTAAGTAAGTAAGTAGTTAGTGTTAAATGGCTTAATCCAATAAAGTCTTGACGGTTCAGCGGAGCAGAGCGACCTCCAGTGGCTTCATAGAAATCAGCAGACATCGAGTGTCCTGTATCCTTCATCCATTATCTTATTAAGGCTTCAAGGCCCAAGGCTGTAGAAGTCCTTTTGTTTCCCGATCTGTTGACTATGCTTCTTCTCACACGTTTTGCCATTTCCCCATGGGATGTCAATATCATGTTATGAAGTTAATATAATGAATCACACCTCGGAAACAGGGTGAATGCCACTGTATTAGTGAAACTGTGGTAACTTGCCATCAAGATAGAGAACCAACAATGCGCTGATTCCCTGCTTGATCTGAGTTCTGACCCTCCTTCAAGCAAAGATGGAGCAGCTAATTAGCGAAAACACTTGGTGTAGTGATTGGTTGGAAAGAAAACTACAGACTTTTGCCTTCTGTTACACATGATTTGACATTACAGCCCTAGGCCAAGTTGCAGCCATAACACAATGCTTGATAATGACCGGTCAGTGTGGACTTGGCCCGCCACATCATGGCCTCTAGCTCAACGGAATTTCAAAGTATCACTATGAAACTTGATAAAATCTTCAGGATCCCTATCAGAAACATGTGCACCAAATTCATTAAAACATGTTAAACGGTTCATGGCCTATACTATTGTCAAAGTATCTCTAAATGGGTTTCCATGCCACTATGAAACATGCTATCGTTGCCATAGTTTGTCCTTTGAGTTGACTGTTCACACGCAGCACTAGACCCCTAATGAAATTGTTAAAATTTGCCATTAAGGCTTGAGCCCCATAAGCACTGCTGCTGATTGTGTTAATTGTTTGTTTGTGTTCTGAACAAAGAAGCTACATCAGAATAATATATGTAGTCATGGAGAAAGTTTTGGAAGATTTTCACTTAACAGCACTCAAATATTTCATTGGAGTAGGTTCATTTTATTTATTTAAAATAGAACTTCTCTGAGCCCCGTGTCATGATTTAAGTTAATTTAAATCTGGTTGTAACAGGTTTATTTGTGTGGGGGGAACCCTTGCAGAGTAGCACGTCGTCTTGTAGTCTTCTTACATGTTCTCTATCATCTATGTGGTTATAGTTTCCTACCTCTTCTCTCTGAACTGCAACAAAGTGCACGGTTGACATAAAAAAGTCACGAGCTTCAAAACCATTGACGTAGCACCAAAGTGACAGTTCCCTTGAGTTAGGTGAGAAATTAAATTCTTAACAAGAAGTCGATAGAAAAATATGACTTACTTGAAGATACAGTGCCACCAGAAAGTATTCACACCCCTTCACTTTTTCCACATTTTGTTACGTTACAGACTTATTCTAAAACCGATTTGAGTAAAGTTTTCTTTTAAAAAATCTACACAAAATAGCCCATAATGGCAAAGTGAAAACATGTTTTCAGACATTTTTGTAAATTTATTAAAAATGTAAACATTTAAACATTATAGGTACATAAGTATTCACACTCATGGCTTAATATTTTGTTGAAGCACCTTTGGCAGCAATCACAGCCTCAAGTCTTTTTGGGTATGTCTCTACAGGCTTGGCACACCTGTTTTTGGGCATTTTCTCCCATTTTTCTCCGCAGATCCTATCAAGCTCAGTCAGGTTGGATGAGCAGCGTCTGTTGACAGCCATTTTTAGGTCTTTCCAGAGATGTTTCATTGGATTCAATTCTGGGCTCTGGCTGGGCCACTCAAGGACATTCACAGACTGCTCCTGAAGCCACTCCTTTGTTATCTTGGCTGTGTGCTCCGGGTCATTGTTGTGTTGGAAGATGAATCATCGCCCCAGTCTGAGTTCTAGAGCACTCTGGAGCAGGTTTTCTTGAAGAATCTCTCTATATTTGGCTGCTGTCATCTTACCCTCTATGTGGACTAGTCGCCCAGTTTCTGCTGCAGAAAAACATCCCCACAGCATGATGCTGATACCACCATGCTTCACAGTAGGGATGGTGTTAGTCAGGCGATGAGCAGTGCCTGTTTTTCCCCAGACATGATGCTTGGAGTTCAGGCCAAAAATTCTATTTTAGTTTCATCAGACCAGAAAATTTTGTTTCTCCTGGTCTGAAAATCCTTAAGGTGCTTTTTGGCAAACCAAGCCAGCTGCCATGTGCCTTTTAGTGAGGACTGGCTTCAGTCTGGCCACTCTACCATAAAGGCCAGATTGGTGGAGTGCGTTAGCAATGGTTGACCTACTGGATGGTTGTCTTATCTCCACAAGGGAACACTGGAGCTCCGCCTTAGTGACCACTGGGTTCTTGGTCACCTCTCTGACCAAGGCCCTTCTTCCCCGATTACTCAGTTTGGTCAGGTGGCCAGATCTCGGGAGGGTCCTGGTGGTTCCAAACTTCTTCCATTTCCAAATAATGGAGACCACAGTGCTTTTCGGGACCTTCAAGTCTGCTGAAATTTTTTTGTATCCTTCCCCAGATTTGTGCCTTGACACAGTCCGGTCTCGGAGGTCTACAGACAATTCCATTGACTTCATTGCTTGGTTTCTGCTCTGAGATGCACTGTCAACTGTGAGTCCTCATATAGACAGGTGTGTGCCATTCCAAATCATGAACAATCAGCTGAATTTACCACAGGTGGACTCCAATCAAGTTGTAGAAGCATCTCAAGGATGATCAGTGGAAATTGAATGCACTTGAGCTCAATTTTGAGTGTCATAGCAAAGGGTGTGAATACTTATGTACCTGAGTACTTATGTACTTATGTATTACGTTTAAATGTTTACATTTTTAATAAATTTACAAAAATGTCTGAAAACATGTTTTCACTTTGTCATTATGGGCTATTTTGTGTCGATTTTTTTAAAAGAAAACTTTACTCAAATTGGTTTCAGAATACGTCTGTAACATAACAAAATGTGGAAAAAGTGAAGGAGTGTGAATACTTTGTGGTGGCACTGTAACTCATTGAGGGTCAGAAATGTGATACTCCTATCTCGGGTGAACCTGTAATGAATTGATTCATTGCCAATCGTTATATTATAGGATAATAGCTTTAGGATGAGATTAAAATGACGTACATATTATATCAGCTCTGTTCTTCAGTGAAATGGCCTTTGTATTTGCCAAACAGGATGTGAGGTCATAGTGTGCAATCTGTCTTTATGGCATTTTGTCAGACACACACTTTATATTTCAACATGTGATGAGGTTATAAGTCTTACCACAATACATTTTGTGTGTGTGTGTGTAACTGTAAACCAAAGAAACTCTGTATAAATCAGTTTTTTCACTCCACTTATATCACTCACTGTTGGATGACTGTGTCTTCTATATAATTGATGCTATGGTATTGATGGATGACATGATTGCTAACAAATACAACCTTTGGCCCACGCTCTGAGAAAACATTATGACTTGTTATGCAACAGTGTAATTTATTTCATGAACTGGACACACACACACACTGACGCACACAGTCACTTTTGTTTGTGACATCTGAGTTTGTCACATGGTACCTGCACGTAAATCTAAGTTATTATGTCTTTTTATTTTGTTCATTATTTTGTTCATTTTTCAGGGACAACGTTGTTACAGGTTAAAAACATGCAATAGTTGCATCACAAGTTGCGATCACTGTACATGGTTAGACTTTTAAATTATAAAATCTTGCCACTTTTCTACAAATCTCTCTGTGGTTTTGGACCCAAATATATCTCTGATATGTGTGTATTGAAACTTTTGTTCAACTGCCTTTTTTTCTATTTTTCTTTTAAATCAGTTACTTGTATAAAATAGCTGACTAACAGATCTGGAACCTAAACAAAATATCTTAAAACTGGCTTGTGGTCAATTGTTTCATTATAAAAAGTGAAACAAATTGATGTGAGATTAGTGTAATTACATAAACTATGAGGCATAATAAATAGCTGTAAAACGTCTGGCATAAGTTGAGTGATCCTCATCATTGGCCCCAAATCACTTATCAAATCCAGTCACATGCAGCCTCTTCCTCAACGTTGATGTTTGCATTGCATGCCCATCCCATGCCCATCCCATGCCCATATTTTTGACCCCACCCTTTCTTTTGAACCCCATGCCAGTTACATAACCAAAGCCGCCTTTTTCAATCTCAAAAACATAGCCCGTCTCCGTCCATCCCTTTCCCTCTGAAACTCTCATCCATACATTCATCAGCTCTAGATTTACTACTGCAACAGCATCCTTTATGGCACATCCACAAGCTCTCAACAAACTCCAATGCATCCAAAACTCTGTTGCCTGCCTGCTCACTCAATCCCAGACTAGAGATTACATCTCCCCGGTCTTTCATAACCTCCACTGGCTCTCAATGCAACAAAGAATCCAATGCAAACTGCTTGTCATCACATATAACTTTCCACAACCTGCCTCCATCCTACCTCACTGATCTCCTCCACCGTCACAAACCCTCCGCTCTGATGCAACCTTCTCACCAACTCTTCAGCATTTTATTTTCCACATCACATAATTTGGGTCAACTGTGGTAAGCCAGGAACTGTCAAAGTTGTTTATCATGTAAGTCTAAAATATTTTTGGTTTAGGTATGGGGGAAAGGCGTAGTCCCTCTAATCAATTTCACTGAAGTTTCTGTCCTTAATCACTGGAGTCATGATTGATACTAGGTGCCTCCTCTGTCCCTTCTCAGGAGGTTGAGGACATTTTGAGGGGAGCATGGTCAATCACACCCGGACAATATTGTAATCTATCATTTTCTCTTTGTGTTTTACTTTTACTTATTAAAATATTTCTAAAAACGGCTCGGATTTGACTTTTTAATAAGTGACTGAGGAAAAATGTCTCCACACTGACAAAGAGGAAACTAGCAAAATGTCAAAAAGGTGACAATGGATATTTTCAGTACTTCATCAGCACTTACATGGTCTGAATATTAGAGCATGTCCCTTTTATATTTAATTTTATTTTTTCAGTAGATGTGTATTACATATTTGTATCTGAAGAGCTTCTACCTCTTTCTCAGTATGCAGGCCTTTTATTTTCATTTAACTACCTAACTTTTCCTTCACCTGGCTTACCTACAGTGCACGGTAAAGTTAACTTTTGATATTTTTTGTTAGGTATGACAAACAGCAAAACATTTATGGAAAATATTATTGGCCAGAGGCCAACCAAAGCTCACTTGGTCAACTTGAAATAAAACTTGAAACCTTGAATGTGTTTGTTAAAGTGCTGCAAGCGAAAGTCTTTGCAAATGTTGTATTCATAACACTGATGAGCATGACCGAAGGCAGAACTATTTTTTCTATCACTTGTGGCGAGATTGTAGATCACATGGAATCATAAGCCGTGGAAGGAGTCCAGGTGGTTTATGGGTCTCTTCCTGTGATTAGCTGCAAAGATCATTGCAGATCCGCACCTCCCATCACTCCCTCCTCAGTGGAGGGAGTCATAAATATCATAAACCCCACAAATGAGACTCAGCAATTCTCACGACATTTTTTGAAATTATAAAGTCACTATTGCCCAAAAAAAGGATGTTTATTTGCAATCCTATGTGAAACATTATTTACAAATATGAACACACAAACATGTATCCATGCTTACAAGACATTCATGTGTATTTAAATGTATATGCTTATACCAAACAAGCGAGAAAATATGATTGTGGACAGGGAACTGCTTTGGGGCTTCATTTCGTTTTTAGACTATAATCTACCGCAAATTTTGGGTGTAGTTTATTTATAGGGTGAGAATATTGTCCGACGGTCCTTCCCAAAAGACGCGAATAAACGAGGATGATGTCATAGGCTGTAACCTAGGTCTGATCTATTGATTCAGGGTTTTTTGTGTGCTGTTGTTGCTCGAGTGATATAAACGGTGAATTGTTTTTTCTTTCTCTTTGTGATAATTCCATGGCTAGATTTGACTATATGCAATAACACCAGACCGCACACGTCCATATATGCGCGTGCACGTGATATGCTTCGTAATGCAACGGAAAAAAGCGCTCCTCGTAAAGTCACTGTGTAATTCGACCCCCGGCCTGTCATGATTATTGCACCGCAATGACAGTATGACGATGCCACGTGAGGAGAGAGAGAGAGAGAGAGAGAGAGAGAGAGAGAGAGAGAGAGAGCTATTTGTAGCGACGAGCAGCCTCAGATCCTCTGTCCGAAGCAGACAGGAGTGAGAGACATCTGGAAAGCCGATGGGAGAGAAGAACTGGTGCAGTACCCATGTTTTATTTCAGCCTAGATAGACTTCTAGATAGATTTAACCCGCTAAACAGCGATGTCGGATTTTCCTACAAGATGTCATCATTATAACGCAGTGGGGAAACTGGACTATCGGGACTAAAATTAAAATCTTATGAATCTGTTGCTGTCTGACAGAGGAAGGTCTTTTATGGTGGCGGGTATTTTTTCATCAAGGATAGATGTAGGCTGTTGATTGATTGTCCCCGGTCTTAAAGGTGAAAAGAATATCTGTCGCTCTCCCTCTGACAGGACCCAAGCAGATACAAGAGAGGAGGCAGTCATGGCAAAGACGAAAGACTTACAAAATGGGGACATAAGGTAACACATTTTGAATGTTATAAACCTCTCTCTTGCTTCAGTTTCAAGACAGAGTTGATTTAAAAAAGCGGAAGTTCATATTAAACTTGAAAGGTGTTTCTTGATGAACTGGAACGCGTTAAATTGAATATTACACATGTATGCTGTCTACTTACCAACTCCAGTGACAGTAAGGACGATGGGAAAAAGAAGGAGAAGGAAAAGAAAAAAAAAGAAGAAAAATTACCGATGGTTGGCCCCATTGCTCTGGTAAGCATCCTCATCACGCTCTTATCCCCTCCTAAAACTAGGTTTTTAATATGACCGATAAAATCATCAAACAGTAGTTAATGAATACTCGATCTTGTGTCCTTACAGTTTTATTGTGTATTCTTCTATGTGAGTTTATTTTTGCTCACATGCTCTTGTTTCAACTGTTGTAACTTCAACCTGTTTCATTTCTGAGATATATAATTGAAATGAAATCTAAGCCTTCTCAACGCGCCGTAGTGTCTGAGTCACTGTGTGTGTGTGTGTGTGTGTGTGTGTGTGTTTGAAGCAAGAGGGGAAGTGGTGAGAGAGGATGGGATGTTTTGGTGGACTCCACCAACCTCCTGCTGTGAGAATATAATAGCTAATGTTGAGTTTGAAGTTTGTTCCCCTCTGGAGAGATTCTTGCTGATCTCACGTAAGATGGGGTCTCACAGCGGTTTAGCATCCAGAACCTGCAGATGCTGATGTCTGCTCTTCTGGTGTCTGCTCCTCTCTCTTCTTTTTTTGTCTCTCCTCTCTCCTTTGTTCTGGCCAACCTATAGTTCAGGTTTGCAGACGGGTGGGACACGGCGCTAATCCTCCTGGGGACGGTCATGGCCATGGCCAACGGGGTTGTGCTTCCTCTCATGTGCATTGTGTTTGGAGACATGACGGACAGTTTTGTTGGAGACGCCATGCCGAACCTAAACATCAGCAATCCTAGTGAGTTTTCAAATACTTGCATGGACACAGAATATCAAATACAGATAAATGTTTTCCAAAAATCATCAATAAACAAAATTATAGCTCATAATAACGTGCAGTGTTACTTTGACCTTTTCAGATATGACCATCATATTCAACAGCACCCTACAAGAAGAGATGACTGGGTAAGACTTTACACAACAGAGCATAAACAGAGCATATGGTCACTGTTGGCTTATATCTCCAAAGTGTCAGCTTTTCAGGACCTAAGACAAAAAAGCATAATTTTTAGTTTGATGATATGTATTTTTGATGTGGTCTAATTGGTTTTGAAAGGCTTTCAGAGAATTTTCTGAGCCCAGAGGACCATATAATCCTTCATTTTAGGTGAACAAGAAAAATAGTCAAAGTTGGAGGATCTACCTTCCATAATAGCCTCCTGAATTATCAATTTCCATCCACTTGAACCTTACCAGACCTCCTCTGAACTTTTAATTCTCTCTCACGCATCAACAGGTATGATTTCTGTTTTGACACAGCTGTCTGTGTATTTTGTCTTGTCTCTGTGCCACAGCTATGCCGTCTATTACTCCATCATGGGGGCAGTCGTACTGGTGGCAGCCTACATGCAGGTGGCCTTCTGGACCCTGGCTGCGGGACGGCAGGTCAAACGCGTCCGCAAGCTCTTTTTCCACTGCATCATGCAGCAGGACATCGGCTGGTTTGACGTCAACGAGACAGGAGAGCTGAACACGCGCCTCACTGAGTAGGTAACACGGTGCTGTGGTGGGATACATCATGCACCTTTTTCAATCCACATATTATAACTGGAGTGAAATACTCAAGTACAGGTGGTCCTGTTACAGCATGGCACCACTGCTACCAGCAAGAGACGCTTAGTGTTTCGCATTAGGGCTAAAAATGTAGTAGTCTAAATAAAAACATCCATCAAAAGGTGGTGGTTTCAAAGCTTTTCTTGAAGACTTGAACTTTCTCAAATCACAGATGAGCATGTGTGCTTTTGATTGGGAGTTAAAACATGAGCATCAGCAAGACTGAAGCGATGAGGTTTTCACATGACAACAGCGAATTATGTGGAGCTATAAGTTAGAGAGTCAAGACCACATAAGTGTTGAAGATCATTGGTGGATATCCTATTTGCATGTTCCTATTAACAGTGACATCTATAAGATCCAAGAGGGCATAGGGGACAAAGTGGGGATGCTGATCCAGTCCTTCACCACCTTCCTTTCCTCCTTTGTCATCGGCTTCATCAAAGGCTGGAAGCTCACTCTTGTCATCCTGGCTGTCAGCCCTGTGCTGGGCATATCAGCTGGAATCTTCAGTAAGGTGCGTTTCTCTCTGTCATTTGCTTCTATCCGTCTGTTTGTGTGTGTGTGTGTGTGTGTGTGCTCGTGTCCGTGCGGCTGCCTCTCCCTCTGTCTGTCTCCATATCTTTTGCTGTCCGTCACATGAACACAACCCCTCGAGGGTACTCATAATCACATTGTGTCCCCCCTGCCCGTCCGAGTAGGTGTTGACATCCTTCACATCTAAAGAGCAGACTGCATATGCCAAGGCTGGAGCTGTGGCTGAGGAAGTGCTCTCTTCTGTCAGGACAGTTTTTGCCTTCAGTGGTCAGGAAAGAGAGATCAAGAGGTGTGTTTTGCATGTGTGTGTGTGTGAGTGTGTGTGAGTGGTGTATGTGTGCATCTTTATCATCACATCTTCTTGTGATTCTAAGCATAGTTTTGCCACTGTTCTCTGTACACTGTAAAGTTCTCTATCTATCTGTCTATTTATCTATCTATCTTCAGTATCTGCTGATAGAGATTGATATTGAGAGTCATGAAGTAATGAGAGGAATCGGTCCCTCTTGTTTTTTACAGACAATCTGAGCAGAGAACATAAATAATGTTCCATAAACTGATTTACAAAATAGCCAAAGCCACTGGAGAAACTGGATAAAAGAATCAGCCATACAAACAATTGGATTAGCATCTGCTTTGTGCCCTTGCTAACAGTACATATTTCTGTGCCTAAGGCTAACATTACCATCAAACTTGTTTTATACAAAAAAAGCACTTACCCATTTTGGCTTCTGGCTTCCAGACTTTTCTTTTCATGTAGCCTTTAGCTACCAGGCAAGCTAGTTCTGTTTCCTATTTTAAATCCCTCTTACTAACGAACTTTTTAAGAATTGTTTTCTCTTGAATCAGTTATTCTTCTGTTTTTATTCTACTTGTTTTTACTGTGTTTAAGCAATTTACACATTGCTTGTCATTATTACTGCATCCATGCTACTTATTATCTGGTAATTTCTCTTGTTTTATGTCTTTGTAAAGCACTAGTTTTTGAAAAGTTATTGCCTGTGTGTTACGCCACAGATATCATAAGAACTTGGAGGATGCTAAGAACATGGGAATAAAGAAGGCGATCTCCGCTAACATTGCCATGGGCTTCACCTTCCTGATGATCTACCTGTCCTACGCTCTGGCCTTCTGGTACGGCAGCACGCTCATCCTGTCTGATGAGTACACCATTGGAACCGTACTCACAGTGAGTAGTCACAGTGACATTCAATTTATAAATGATTTGTTTCCCACCAGCATGAGGTAATCCTTCAGCAAGAAGGTCGGTGTTGGTTAACAGTCCAGTGTGTATCCTCAGGTGTTCTTCGTTGTGATTATTGGAGCGTTCGCCATGGGACAGACCTCTCCCAACATCCAGTCGTTTGCCAGTGCCCGCGGAGCTGCACACAAAGTGTACAACATCATTGACAACGTAAGGAATTTGTGGTTTTGTCCCTAAAGTGCACACATTAAAGGAAAATACCACTAAATTGCAGGATTTCTAATCTCATGCTCCTGTTGTCAGTTTGTATTACTGAGCACGCACCGTTGTACCCCAACGCTGCAGGAAACTGCCTTGATGTAGCCGACAGCTCAGAGTCAGTAATGAGATGGTGGAGTTTGCTCTAATTGGAGCACCTGCTGTTTGAATGAAGAAAGTGTAGGTCATTTGGTTGACATTACGCAGCTGTAGCACTCCTCTTGCTGAGCAGCCTGCACACCGATTACGTCTGGATGAATTCAAATGATTTACTGAGCAGCGAGTCAGGCTTCAAGCAGCATATGATCAGTGTTGTTAGAAAGCACAGTACCGCTTGCTACATAAACAACGTGGTGTAAGAGCGACTCTGTGGCTGTAAGGGAGGTCATGTTTGCAAAGCAGGCACCAGTGTCGCACAAGCTGCAGCGCTACAGTGAGAACATAATATGAATTTTTAAGTTACACATGTTAGGGCTTCTACAAATACGCTTTATAATCCTTGAATGTTTCCCTATAGCCCCTGTAGAGTTAACCCAGAGCAAATCATGTCAAAGTAGCTATTCTGGGATCGGCCTGTGTTTAGTTTACAGTGTGCCTGTTAATCGTTCACCATGACAGTGCACTCAGATCAGTTTATCAGGACATACGCAGCACTCTGTAAATACTTGCTGAGCAGCACATCTGTTTGTATACTTACACAAATCAGCGTAGGCACATGCATGCACAAATAAAACTGTATAATGGAGTAGTTAGACTTTGCGCTACCTGCACCACCTACAACATTAAACTTTAAAACACTCATTACAGTTTAATAATTTGCTACTCTTAAAGGGACCATTTTTCACAATTACTACTTTTGCTTGTGATACTAGAGCACATTTTACTGCTTCTTTACTTTTACATACTCTTACAGATTTTGAATGGAGGATTTTTACTTTGAACGGAGAATACTTCCATTATAGTATTGTTACTTTTATTTACATAA
>OMKZ01035341.1:30518-66748 GCA_900302535.1 Neoniphon sammara | reverse complement strand
TAAGAAGACTGTGCTCTTATAAATTAAGGGTACTGGTTATTGCTGCTTGATTATAATTGTTATTTAATGGTAATACTTGTTAGTGCAGCATTTGTAGTAGATGAGATGTTTACTGTTTCTTTGTTTTTCATCTTCATTGTAGGGCTTTTCATAGCCCTTCTCGTGGTGGACCGGATTGGCAGGAGGAAAAGCATAGCATTGTGTTTCATCATGTTTTCTTTGTGTGTTCTTCCTTTGTTCGCTTGTATTGGCAGGCAAGTATTTTTTCTGTTATTTTCACATATTAGCAGACTTTGGAACAACTTAAAGACATTAAGTCTCTGACTCTCTCTTTCTCCCTCCATCTCTCTCTGTCTGTGTAGGATAGCTCTCACAATCTTCATCTTTGCTGCCAGAGCCTTCATCACAGGAGGATTCCAAGCAACTTATGTTTACACACCAGAAGTGAGTCCCATTATACCACATTTATTTAACATATATTCCCTGTATCATTTTAATTTGTCAAAATGTCCTCTCCTCCCATTCATTAGGTGTTCCCTACAGCAATAAGAGCCCTGGGATTGGGGACGAGCAGTGGGATAGGCAGGGTGGGAGCACTGCTTACTCCCTTTGTGGCACAGGTACACAGCTGTGAACAACTTGTTTGAATTTTTAAAGTTATAATGAAATGACATTTTGAAAGCAACTTGGTCTCTTATTTTGATGTATTTTCTATTGAAGCAGGATATTGGGTGGGATATATTCTAGGGAGGGATCATTCAAAAGTGCAGCCAGCCGGGAAATCAGTTACGGAGAGAAACACAGCCTGTTTGAAGGGAAGGCCGGTGGGGCGGCATTGTTCCCTAATCTAGTAACTTAGGTCACTAATAAGTGAAGCCATGACCACAAGCAAATTTAGTACAAGATAAAAAATGTAGCCACACTTTGCTCACACTCTGCCCCAGAAAGAACCACATAATGTGGTAACACCCTGACATGCAACAGAATTTATAATTGGTTAGATATGTCAGTAAAATCCAATATAATACAATAGAGTTTAAATTTTCATTAAAAGATAACATACACAACACCATAACTTCACCTAAAATCTGGAAATTGATGGTAAGATAAATTTACACCTACTGCCTGTGATGAGGATAGGTGGAAAGGTTTTAAGATCTAAAGTTTATGTGCAGGCTGGAGCATTAGAAACAAGGGCAGGCACACATAATACCAGTAGATGTAAACATGCAAGCCACCAGGGACATAAATGATAACAACACAAAAAAATATGAAAAACATAGTCTGATCATCTTACCTGGAAGTGGGAATTTATGTCTTTAATAGGTTTAATTGTGATGTTGGTTCTGCGAGGCTCCTCAGTTCTGACGTTTTGTCTTTAGGTTCTGCTCAGGACGTCAGTGTATTTGACCCTGGCGGTGTACTGTGGCTGCTCCCTGCTGGGTGCTGGAGCGTCTTTGCTTCTGCCCATTGAGACATTAGGCAAAGGTCTGCAAGAGTCCAGCCAACTGACGGGACAGACGACCAGAACAAGCCAGTCAAATGGTACCGCAAATACTTCACACACCAACTATGGATCCAGTGACCAAGAGGAACAAGCTGGGTAAACATGGAAGGATAGAGGGGATCTTAAACATCAGCCATCACCTCCCACACTCCTACAGATGCCATACTTTACAGGGCTGAATCGCCTGAGCCATAGTGCCATGATGAGTGAGCAGAAAGACAAGAAAGGAGACAGTCTTGTTACACGGGGTAATATATGGGGTACCACCCATGTGTACTGAGAACACAAGTACACTTGTGGAGTCCCCCCAAAGAGGCATTATAATAATAAGCAGCATATTGCTAACTCAGACTGCATTTGTGGTGGCATTTTGGCTGCCTGTGATGCTATTCTATATTCCTGCTGCTCCTCGTGAGAAGCAGCGGGGTGACACTAAGGAAAAAGATTTACTATGCTGGAACTGCTTGACAAGTATGGATTTTAGAATGACCCTTTGACCCTCTGCAAATGTACCTCGAAGAGACTGAGAATAAAAAATGTATTTTTAATAAATTTATTTAAAATTATTCCTTGTGCTCACTTTTTGAATATGAAGCCAGTTTGCCAGAGTTACAATAAATAGAGGGGAATATAGCCTACATGTATTTCATTTTGTCAGTGAAATAAAATTCTGCAATGGGCTGCGATGCAAAACGCGCGTGCAGTGCGATTATCATTCTAATTAATGTCGATTTTGTGTTTTTGCGCTTCATCGCGCTGGTAGAATTATTATTTCATCCACATTTGTATTTGGGGATATCTGGCCAGTCACCTTGACAACATTGGCCCAATGACAGCGCACACGCAAACTAGGCCAGCCAATCACAGGCATCCGGCAAAGCTGCATGTCATCTCTGCCCCGCTTGCAACCTGCACCGTGTTTTGTTTGTCTGTCTGCGCATTAGCAATGATATCTCGGGCGATGAAACGGAGGAAATCTCCGCTACCAGCATAATCAAAGCTGCCCATGAGGACTCCAGTAAGCGCGGCGCACGGACAAAGCAGGACACACCGGGAAAACGGGGGATTTGGAGTCAGGTGCTGTTTGATGACACCCTGACTTGGCGTTTTCTCCCCGGTGACAGAGACCGTCTCGGCGCATCTTCCCGGATAGGCGTCCCCTCCCCATCACAAGGACTCCTATCCTCGTTTTCCCCACCATGGCCCTGGTGACTCTGCAGCGCTCTCCCACCCCCAGTGCAGCATCCTCGGCCAGCACGGCCACCACTAATGCGGGGGAGGTAAGTGGAAACCGACGAGGGCCGGGGTCGTTTCTTGTGTTTGCAGCGCGGTGCTGGAAACACCGAGGATGCGCCTGGGAGTCGTCACGTCCCATATAGGGTTTACAGCCAGTTACTGTGATATTAGAAAATGTGTGTGCTTTATGTGTGTGCTTTGCTAATGCCTATGAATTTATAAACAAAATCCTATATGATTAGCTAGAACAAAGCGGTTATTTTGCTGTGGCAAACACTGCTGTGTTGCATCCAGGTTCGCGTAGGCTGGTATTTGCAGTAATGCAACCTCAATGTAAAGGGATGTTAAAGGGGAACGCCACCCATTTTAAGATCCCTGTCATTTCTGTGCATCAGGACAGCGCAGTCACTGTTTGTGAACTTGCACCAGTCTTGTCTTAAGATTAAATAATAGAGGAAAACAACTGAATTTGTGATGGCAGTGGGATGAGTGCCATCATATCACAAGTGCCATAGACAATGAATAGGGTGCTGACTTTAAGATTCAGTTTTTTGCTCACATGCTAAAAACATTTAGGTGCATCTATAGCAAAATAAACTGGCTGAAACTTACATGGTGTTGCAGACTGAACAATTTTCCATTGTTTCGCTTAGACTTACCATCAGTTCCTGTGATAAGGCCTACAAGCAACCAGACATCTCTTTTGTTTTGCAAATTATGCTCATGTGAGCACAGTATCATGAACAGTGGTGGGTTTACACTGCCAAAATTAACCATTTCTGACTGACTGGCTTGATGATGTGACATTGTAACCAACTCCAAGCTGATTGGACATAATGACAAAGGATCTGCAAGGTGCCCCAAGGATTCCTCGCAAAAGTTTAAACATTTTCTACTTTTCTGCATGGAGAGCACACGTAAAAAAAGAAGAGGAGCTGCCAGGCGTGTGAAATGATTTAAAAGCAGCATGCGTATACACAGAAAAAAACAGCTGTGTGAGAAACACCCGACGCTACGCTAAGATTCTAGGGGCTCACAAAAAATCTTAAGGGTCAACAGAGTCAATGTCTCATTTGTTTTTTCAAGGGTCAGTGCTCCAGTTTCAAGTATTGGCTTAACTGTCTTATGGCACAGGGATAAGAGTATGTGAATTTTTAAAATGGGTGGCATTCCTCCCAAATGTTCACACACCCCATGACAGCTCATCACTCAGGTAATGCATGATTAGCCAACAAGGACCCAAGAAGCCACACATGGCTCAGATGTGTTTCATTTAGGCTTGTGCCATCTGCAGGCGTCCCAGTGATCCAAGTTTCTGCTTTGTGGGACATCCATAGCAGATACGATCACAACACTGACAAGCAAGGACACAGGAGTAATGTTCCCATTTGGTGTGGACAAGATCCTCTCAGGGGGTTCACAGGCATGCACCCAGAGAAAATATTTCAAAATTTGACTGTAAACTACCGTTTTATGGCCCACCTGGAGCACATGCCATTAAAGCTTAGTCCTTGTTGCAGTAGCTTGGGTTGAATCTGTCCTAAGGCTTTCAGTGCATGGCATCCCCTCTCTCTGACCTGCCGTTCCTGTCTCTCTCCACTGTGACTATCAAATAAAGCAAAAATACAATATATATATATATATATATATATATATATATACACACACACACACACACACACAATTTCATTACTTTTTTCAGTGAAAAAAATGTTTTAAATGATCAGTGTCCCACTAACAGAATAAACTGTCTTTTATTATGTTTATGGAATAGTTTACTCTCATCCATGTCACTCAAAATAGAGCAGGTTATTGATGGGCCAAATAATAGTAAAGGGAATATAGGATAACTATCAAACATCTGAGTAAAATACTTGAAGATTTGGTAAGAAGTTATGGAAAATCATTCCACCTAGATAGGATTGGCATAGGCTGAACCATAATAAATGGCTGACCAATTATTAAATCAGTCTGTACATAATGATAAATATTTCATGTTAACATGTTGACAGATAATGTCAAAATGAAATGCCTAATATTAGGGCCAATAAATTTACGTAATTATACAACCAGCATTTAATTTATGTGTATAATTTTTTATTTAATTTAATTTAACCTGTTTCAATGATAAGCTAAAAACTTATAGCCCATAATCAAAATACAGACAGATACAGGTAAAGGTACGCAGGCCTACTGTATATTTGTTTCAGTCCTGATGTACAGTATTATACAGTATGAACAGAGTAGTTTTAAAGCTGCAATAATGAAGGTTTTCACAAGGTCAGACTGGAAGGTAAATCATTAGATACTTGATGTAATAAAACCTTCAATTACCTTTTCCCCCACAGGGTTTTAGACAGGTAAGTAACAGGATACACTTGGATTTCTCTCCACAGGTTAAAGAGGAGCTAAACCCCAAACCCAAATCTGTGAGAAGCCTGACACTTCATGTTTAAAATGAGGGTATTGAACTGTCCATCTGACAGTTGGTCTTTCAAACCTGGAACCAGAGATCAGGACATACTAGATATCAAATCTAAAGCAATTAAATACATTATAATGCATTGCATGTGCTTGCTTTAATTATCCTTTATTTTCAAAAGCTCTAAAGTAAATGTTTCCAATCTTTCAAATTAGTGATGAAATTCTACTGAAAGATATTAAGGCAGCACATTATTCACATAACAATCAATATATAGCATGGCATGTGCATTTCATATTAAAATCAACAAATTATCTCTTCACTCTCACAAGTTTTTTTGAACTGAGGTCAAAATGAAAATAAATAAATAAATAAATAATTAGTCCAACCAAAACAGCCCAAAAATTAAATCAAATTGTTTTTGAGCTGGGTCTGAGTAACTAATAAAAAAAAAAAACAAAGCAGGCCATATGCCTCTCATTACCTGCCAAAGGAAGTCTAACAAATTTATATCCGATCCAGTTGGTCAACTTCATCTTAGTGCACATGACATACAGCCACATGGGTAAGTCTTTTTTGAGACATTGTTGACCTCAGCCGTGTCTTCAACCTGAAGCTCCTCTGTACTTCGCAAGAGGAAACGGGAACGACCATAAGTAATTTTACCAGAGTATCTGCTTGCAAGTGAGGCATTTCTACTTTTAAGCCATAGATGATCTCGGAAGCCTCTGCGCAAATTTTGATGGAAAGTTCTTCACCAACATTAGAAGCTGCACTGACTGACAGACTATTTCTGTTGAACTCTGGGTATTTGTCTATAAGGATGTCACCAGTTAGAAGCGGACTAAAGACCAAGCTCTTTAGTGAACATCTTCTCACTTGATGGACTGTGTCATCCAAACAAAAGAAAAAAACAAACCAAAAAAAAATCTCTATTCATCTATGCACTCTATGCATCGTCTTGTAGCATTGCCTTGTTGCACTGCCTAACAGCAGCCATGTCCTGCTGGACCAGAGCTTAGCTTTGTAGTATTTAGTCTCATCGTTGTCTTTGACTAGTACCTTTCTTGTGTTGTATTAAAATCTCATGTGTATGTCGCTGTGGATAAAAACGTCTGTTGAATGCCAATTGCATATTCAGCTGCAATGGAAGCATGTTCTCCAACTTTTGCAGGTGCAGAAGATCCTGTAGAAACATCTCTGTAATCTGAGCATTGGTTGAGCTACGCACGTGGCAAAGATCTCTTCTGTTGTAGTCTTCTGGATATTGTGGTCAAGGTAGTTCAGCTCTGGCAGCAGAACTCTTTGATGGTGGTCAAATTGTTGGAACATTGGTTGGATCTACCTGAAGGGCCTCGACTTTGTGATGCACTTTCACAGAGTTACTATGCAGTGTGTCGTCATTATGCTCAACATGGAGAGAGGTCTGGACAGAGTGAACAGCATCCCGCATACAGTGCCAGCGATGGTTTGTTGTCTCCTCACAAGAAAGATTCTGAGTCACTCAAGCTCACCAACGACTTTATTTGCAGTTCGAGCTCCAGAACTGTTTTGTCTTGGGCGAGTGGTATGGCAAGTAAGCATTTATTGTGATCTACTGAAAGATGTCTTTGAACGTCCCAGTTTTTCCAACAAGGATTCCCAACTGAAGCATCCCAGATGACGATGTAGGCTGATAGATTTTTGTGCCGTGAGAGAAACACATTTGTCCCCATGGTGGACAGCAAGTGGCTGCTTTTCCTTTATGTGAGCCTGTGCAAAGGAAGGTTAGGCCATACAAGTATAGATTCCTGCTGTTTGCCTGAGATTTCTTGAGTAGCACCAATAAGAAACTTAACCACAGGAAGGGATATTATTTTTTTCCAATAATAGAATAAGTCATTATAGACAAGGTGTTATTTCATGCTGCTGAGCTGAGCTGATCTTTGTAGGACTTCTCTATTTTTTTTTTCTAGGATAATGTCATCTGCTATTGCTTTTAGAAGTTGAAAGTTTCCATTCTTGTGTTCATGACCTCTCAAGGGAACTCCCTGTTTAGCCAAGAACTTAATAGAGCTGAATATTCTTTCTACACAGTGTCCTCCCTGTTCATGGTTTCTGGCACTGGATAATTTTGCATCTACAGATTGAGATTCCAGTACACCAGCATTGACTGCATGGCTTTTTCATGTGCAGCAGACTTTTTCAGTGCTCTCTTCCAGTTTCTGAAGTGTGGACATAACACTAAAGACTCTCATGCAGTTGTAACATGACACACCTTGCAGCCTAACTTCAGAAAATGACAGACTTTGTTCCCCGGCAGGATGGGGAAAATAATCATATAATCTCATTGTAGAGGAAGGGGTGTTTGATCATTGCAACTATTCCCACTGGCATTTGGCAGATGGAATATATGAATTTCACAATTAAAGCCAAACAAGCAGGTGGGGGGAGGAGGGAAACAATTTTGCAACCCTCCACCCCATCACCCCCCCAGCTCCAGTGCCCTTTCTGACAAGGTATAACCAGTAGGGGGCGGTGGCATACTTAACTAGATTTGCACAATCCTCAACACCCACTGTTGCTTTGGTACTGTAAACTGTACCTGCACCCCAAGGGCTAAAAAAAATAAATGCACCAAGGTCCACTTAATTATTAAATTTGTCCTCTGTGTTGCTTTCCTTCCATTTAATGAGTGTTTTTGTTGTACAAGGTCCCACATTGTTAAATAGTGGCTTAAAACACCATTGGTCCTAATTTGTGCAGTCCTATAGTTTGTAAACTGTCACTCAAGAGAGAATATTTGCCATAATGCATTTAAAGTGATTTTCAGGCATTGCACTGTTAAATTAAAAACATGTAATGCTTATCCTCAGCCTTTCTCAGGGCCAAGTTTTCATGGTTTATTATTTCATTGATTAATATAGTCTCCATTACATCATGCTGTAGGTATGTTTGCGGTGGCTTCATATGTAAATAATTTTCCTGTCATATGTAGTCATTGGATACAAATGAGTCAGGATCAGTTTCAGTATTCCTGCAACTCAGCTTGTGGATTCTCATGAAGATACATGCATCCTGTAAATTGAGCTTATAATAAAAACTTGGAGAGAAGTCAGTAGAGTTCATTAAGGGTCGGTGAAATGTCGATTACTAATTACTGTCAAATGTATTTATGTATGTAAATAGTGGCGACCACCCAGTGGTGTCCAGTGAAAAGAATCTGTGAGGACTTGTTAAATATCTCTCGTTTATTTAAATATTG
This sequence comes from Neoniphon sammara, assembly GCA_900302535.1. Taxonomy (NCBI): domain Eukaryota; kingdom Metazoa; phylum Chordata; class Actinopteri; order Holocentriformes; family Holocentridae; genus Neoniphon; species Neoniphon sammara. The sequence continues at coordinate 58,339 of OMKZ01035341.1, read as the reverse complement.
AATCTCTGCCCTGTTTTTATTTTTCAGGATTTTGGAAGTGAAGATGACCGAAAAAATAATCAGAGGTAAGATGTTCTGAAATTATAAGGAAATTCAAACAGAAATTTGTTAAATGTGTGGGAAAAAATTCCTGTCCCATCTTGGTGGCCAGCTGAAGTGACTGTTGGAAAGTTATGTGTTGAGCTCTGTTGGGTTTTGTTGAATATTTGAGAACGTTAGTGGACGGATGCCAAGTGCCGTAAGGATTCCTTGTGTTGTGTCCAGCAGAAGAACCAGCACCTTATTCAATGACAGGAATTCAGTGCAGTGCGTTTCTGTGCCCTGAGCCTTCTGACCCTGTCATTAGTGTGAAACAGATTGGACCTTTCCAGTTCTGTGTTATTTGTCTCCCTTTTGTGGCAATAAATTATATAATGCTTGAAAAATACACCTTTCAGTCTTTATCTGTAAAGAAAACAGGAAAAAAACAACAAATTAAAAATCACAGAGTTGTCAGACAAGGTAATTAGCAATGCTATCATTTAAATTCTACAGTTCCAGCAGGAGTTGTGGAGTGTAGTTGATGTTAAACACGTCATTAAAGGTGAGTTGTGCAGGAGAGTGTCAATACAGAGACCAGCTTTGCGATGTCTGTGACAATGCAAAATGCAGCGAGTTTTATCAGTGGGTTAGGGTTAATCTTCAATGTGTGAATACATTTGGCATTAGGTTGAATGTAACAAACATCTATTTATACATAAAAGTTAGGGACTGTTGCTTTAATTAGAATCACTGTACAGTACCGGAGAAGCAATGAGTGGATGTCCCAGAAGAGAATGAGGGCTCAAGGTCATTTTTATTTTCAAATTTCAGCTTAGGTTATTATATCAAAAAAGGATGGAAGGAAGTATAAATCTCTGACATTACTACCTATATCCAGAATCTTAACAGCACTCTTCATTCTTTAAAGGGTTATTCAGATAAAAAAATGAGACAGATTTGTTGTATCCAGTGAAGGCTAATGTTAGCAACAGTCAATGCTGGAAGCATTGTCAGTAATGACTTTACAACTCCTGTTCACCCTGTTAAGTAAATTAAATATTGCTCCTCTGTTGTCAACAAGCAATGGCACAGCTCCAGTTTGTGTAAAATCACACTGCCATCAAATGCACAGAATCACAGAATCAAACCGGCTCGATTACAGCTTCTCTCCACCAGATGCCTGTTAGTTTTATAAAGGTTTTTAATATTTTGTATATTTTTTGATGGTTTGGCTAAGTCTGGCTTCTAACTACATATAACTACAAGTCTCCTAGCTTGTTATGAGTTAGCATTCAGCACCTTCCTGGCTATTTTTGACTCAAGGCTGAAGACGAGGAGTGAGCAAGTCTTTACTGTATGATGTACTACTTAGGAGTTTCTTTGCATATGAGAGTTAGAAATTACTGTAGCTGCACATATGGAAGATGGGAAAAAATGGTTGATGTCATGAAATATTTTTGAGGCTCACTTGGCTCAAGATTAGATTTTCAGCTTATGGGCTGTAGATGATAAGGCATATTTGGTCATGTTTTTGCAGGCCTTATGCTGGCTGCACACTCAGTCTTACAGCACTGCCAGTTGGGTTTAGAAAGCACACAAAGTTGGCAAGGATTGACAGGCAGTAGCAGTTAAAATCTTATATTCTTCCTGGATAAAGGATTATTTCAACATTTTCAGTAAATTCACCCTCTTTCGCAGAGATTGTCAGAGCTTTTCAGAGTTGCATGCAGTGATTCTGGCAAACACTAAGAACAACACAGCAGGCAGGAATAGTTGCAGAATTGATTATTGAAAAGTCTGTTTTGGCAGTTGACCAGATGCTTGTCATGTCTTCAGTCCTGAGGATTCAGTGATTTCAGCGATTCTTTCTCTCTGAGGGCCGTATAGTATCAGTCAGGCAGAAACCTGATCCAGATTATATCCTCCAAAGGCCCTTGCGGATTCTCACAGCTCTCTCAGAGAAAAACTATTCACAACAGCCAAAGTTATGTAACAGGTAATGACAGAGTTGACCCCATGACTGGAAGTGGGAATGTATGCACTGTGTATAAAGACAGATAGATGGATAGATGGATAAAAGTGATACTTCTGTTGATGTGACAGCTTACAACAGCAAACAGCATGACATCTTTCAGTATCTGTACATAAATCATATGTATATATACATATGTCATATTTCCTAGATTCACATGCATAGCATACAGATTACATAATATGCCTTTTTTTTCTTGACCACCCAGCATTCCTTTAAACATTATGACTTCAGAACTGTTAAGTTTTGCATCTACAAAGATTTGGCAGAGAAGTTGTCTTTGTGTTCACTGGGTGTGTGAGTCATGCAGAGTTGAACCTGTCATGTCATGCTTTGTCTGGAGCGTCTCAATGAATGACATGTTTCCTTTGGCTCTGCAACTCATCATCAGAGATGCTTAATTCAGGATTCTGCATGTCAAACAGGCCCATACAGCCATTATCTTTGAGACCGATGCCAAGTAACATTTCCCTGCCACCCAACACAACCAACACACCCCATGCATGAATGATGGCATTGTGGCAGACTGTTGCGGAGGGAGAGCCGATTGCTCAAGCACGCGCTGTGAAGGGGAGATAAGCTGCTGCTTGAGCGTAGGGAGCAGACAGGGCAGCACGGACACGGAGAACACGGATCCTCGAGACCCAGATGGAAAGGAGAGCTGTGGGAGGAAGAGAGAAGGGCACACCAGACCAGACCGGATGAATGACTAGACGGGTTTAACAAAAAATATGCTGCTGTTAGTAAGAAAAAGAGACCTCAAAAGCTGGTGACATGTTTTGTATCGCTAAATTCGACTGAAAGTAGTTTAATGTGGCCTTTGCTTGTATATGATTTGTCATATACATGCTGTAAGATGAAGGGTTTTTGGAAGAGACTAAATTTGAGACAGTATATTTTTCTAAGAAGACTTTAGACAGTCTTTCGGAAACCAGCAGGATGCATCTGGTCGTGAAACCCTCACAGAAAGCCATGTTCAACATGCTGCCTCACTTTGTGGAGAAAGCTGCACTGACTCAGAGGGAAATCTGTCTTATGTAAGTTCTCACAGCATCACATAAGAAAACGCTTATCAGTCTAATTTAACACCATCAGGATAGGATGTCTGGAATTGGTGGCTGAAGTTTATTCAATGGTGACGTCATTACAGTGTGATTAGTTGAATTTAACATTGTGTTAATATTAAATTGGTGCCACAATCCTAAATTTCAGTGTGGGAGATGATTTTATATAGAAATGCTTCAACCTAAATGAATGTTAAAGCTTTATTTGTGTATAATAGATAAAAAAAATAGTATATATTTTCTTATGACAGCAGAATGCTCAACTTACATAAACCATGTTATGCTTTAGGCTTAAGGAGTGATGATTTCTTTTCAATTTACCTGCGTTTTTCTTATTAACCAGATAGTTGTAGAGCTTTTTTCCCAGAAGAACACTTTGTGATTGAACTTTTTGAAGAATGTGAAGATGTTACCGACATTGGTAATCAGTAAATTTGTCTCTAAATTGTGAATTTTCCTGAGTGTAACCTAAGTATATTTGAGGAAAGTTTATTATTCCTGTTTCACTGTTAATGCACATCGTCCTCAGGCCTTCTGTTGAAGTCACCCTGTCATTGTCATCATTCTCTTCTGGAGGAATTTGAAAAGAAATAATGATATAACAGGGGAGCTGAAACAAAAGGCCTTGTGATGGTCCCACTCAGTCATACCAGGCTTTGTGTGTGGTGGTTAGAGAGGGGAGCAAGGCCGAGCCTAAACAAAGCCCCCCTCTGTTCTGTGAGAGCGGGCACCCCAGGGACGTGAGCCGTGACCCCGGAGTCGGTGAATCCTGCACAGGTTGGAGAGGGAGGCAGGCTGCAGAGGATGGATGGGGCACAAAGTGAAATTGTGATAGGTCAGAACAGGAATTGTGATAGATGGACCTAATCAAGTTGGGCTTGTTCATCATCAGAGGAGAAGTATGACATAAAGCACGGTGCTGTAAAAGTTGCTGAGCCAGGAGTCTGCTGACATTCAGTCACTGATGATCTGCCAATTCCCTCCTGCTTACTGAACCAGGACCAATTAACAGTGCAACCCAGACCGGCTTCCTGATTTCACCCAACATCCGCATGTTTTTATTGTCTTAAGATCATCACATGCAATTCTTGGACTTAAAAGAAAACTATTATGCTTGCAGGCATAATTTCAGTAGTTTGAAATTGCACGTTTGACTGCGTAATACATATACAGTGGTATACCGAGGTTCTTCCTTGATCACAGCTACACGAAACCTGTAAAACCTGCGGTGACATTTGTTATTCTTTCTGCATCTGAATTCAGATCTGAATTTAGGTATTTGCTCTTTCTGTACTGCCGTGTCTGTCACCACAACGATGACACTGTAAGATGTTATCGGTTGAAAAGCTTTGCAGTGTGAGCTTTGACGAGCAGCTCGACTCTGAGAGAGAGTGAGAGTGAAATAGAAGTCTGAAAACCGAAGAGAATCAAGAGACAAGTTGGAGTGAAGTGGAAGAGAGAAGTCATTAATAATGTGTGGTGGTGAAGGTGGAAAAGTACAACTCTGTCCAAAGGGATTTACCTGAGATTTCAGACACATAAATGTTGTAGAAATGTTATTTTTATAGTGTATTATCTACCTGCTGCTGTAAAGGCTGCTGACAGATTTCTAGCAAACTTTGTTTTCTCATCTTCAAACAACCTGTGCATGTTTTTAATTTGCGTTTAACCATCATTTTCATTGTATTTGTGTCATTATCATCGGCATTGTTGTGCAGACAAATTAAGTTAATTTAAGTTAGAAAAAAGAATTAGTACAATGACAAGGTGTTTACGGGAAGTAATAAAAATTACAAAAATGGTAACCATGATATAGATAACATTATGTATTTGATTGTGATTTTAATACTTTTACATTTCATGTTTTCTGAAATGCTGACAGTTTTTGCTGACCTGTTTTTCTTTTGCATTTCTTCCAGTATGTGCATGTAAAATCATCTGTGGGACAGTTGGAAATTAAGTAGTACCAATATTTTTGTTTTTTCCTCTTCTGCATTTTTCAGTCTTAGCGAGAGCTTCTTCATGGTCAAAGGAGCCGCCCTCTTCCTGCAGCAGGGCAACAGTACACAGGGACCAAAGACCCCCACCCACCACAAACATGCAGGTAGGTACACATGCGCGCACACACACACACACACACACACACACACACACACACACACACCAACAATATAGAGGAAGCTTTGTCAGTGGTTTTGCGTATGTTCACTGCAAAAAGCTCTGCACAAAAGCAAAGTCGTGTTTGCTGAGGTGTCTTTTCCTTTGTGGATTTGCCTGTTTTGGCTAACCTGTGTGCTGGGAAATGGGTCATTTTTAAGTGACCCAGAGGTGAACATCAGACAGGCACTTGATCCAATGTCAGTGCAAGTCAGGTCTCAAGTCGTGATGTCTCACAGAGTCATAGTCACTTCTGAGATATTTGTATCCAGCTGATCACATTATATCTTATGTAGATATTCAAATACCAGACACGGTTAGATATAATGATGATGTAACCTGTAGGAATCCCAAGTGCACATAATCACTTAATACTTTATATTACCCTGCAATATGAGAAAAACACAATGTAATGAAAGCGTGTGACAATTAAATGTAATTGATATCAGAGATCAAAGGAACCTCTAAACGTAGTTTTTGGTTGTCCCTCACTTTTTCTTAAGTCCTTTCTTAAGACCTCACTTAAGTCCTGAGCTTTTAACATGCAGTTGTCAGTCAGTGTCCACATGCAAACACTGGCTACAATAATGAAGGTAATTGTGCTAACCCAGGTGTTTGATTAAGTCTGAAAGTCCGGCTTTCAAAGTGACATTTAGATTCATCATAGTCACACACACAGCCTAAAAATAACCCCCTTAAATCTTTTAATACAATTTACAAACACCATTCTTTTACAGACACTCATTGTTCACAAGTCAAGTGTGAAGTTAGTTTATGAAAGACTTAGCTGCAAGTTACAAACTGAAGTCCCTGTACCAGTCAAACACATTCCTAGTGATTAGAAAAAATACTTTGTGATCCTGCAAACTGACCCTGAAGCTACCTGCAGAGGTGTTTTTTTTGCCCCTCATATAAATTCTTAAGTTTTATTTAAAAGAAGAGGCCAGGTAAAATTTCAAAGGAGCTCTATATTGTTTAACTTTCCCTCCAAGATGTTACATAAGCTCACTGAGCTGGGCCAACCAGTTTTATGTCCTGAATTACGTCCAGATGATTGTATAACAATCCTCAATTAAATAAAAGAAAAAATGATGCTGAAAATAAGGTCACAACAGGCCATTACAGAAGCTGGAGGATATAGCTTTTGTAAATTGAGCACAAAGTTATTTTTTCACAGTAGCATGTCAGTATTTTCACCCTGAACCCTTCAACCTCTGCGTTAATGTCTGGTTTGATGCAGGTGCTTTGCCTTTCCGCCACAATATGAGAGGCTGAATATTTTCTCTCCCTTAACATTGGGTGACTCCTTAGCTTAGCACAGCTGGCAGGTTACAGTTTCAGATTTATCCTCACTGGCCTTGATGAATTGCCACCCTGTGAACATTTTTCCTCTCGACGGAAAAGCAATTGACTGTTTCAAAATGCATTTCATTAAAGTATCAGAGGCAGACAGAGATTTAGCTAACAGTTCTCTTCAGACTTACAGTGAATGTGGAGGGGAAGGAGCTCAAGTCTCAGATCACTGAAATTGCAAGCAGCCATTAATAAGGCGTTCAGGGGTCATGGTGACTGATCTCTGACTATTCTTCTGTGACTGTAATCGTGTAAGAGAGAAGTGCTAAGAAAAGAAATAGAGCTAAGGAGAGAGATTTTTTTTTGTTATTTGAGAGAACATATTTTGATGTGTTGCAAGTTTTGGGCATGATCAAGGAAGGCCTGTCTGGTGTGCAGCACTGACGTCTGCACTGATGTTATGAAGCCAATACATGCTGCAAAAATTCACCCATCCATCTCATTCCTTTGGTCACCGCCCAAAGCTTGTGACTACAGCTGAGGGTGAGGACAAAGACTGACTGAGAAATAGAGAGCTTCACCTTATAACTCGCCTCCTTCTTCACCACCACAGTCCTGAACAGCGCCTGCATCACTGACTGCCGGTCTCTCTCACGTCTCTTCTCCTTCCTTGTGAATAAAACCCAGAGATACTTCAACGTCTCTAATTCCCTCACAGTTGGCAGCAAACAGATTTAATGCACACTAGAGATCAAAGCGAGATCAAGACTGAAGCACAACGTCATTCGATGTATAAAGTATATATACACACTTTTGTTCAGACTGTTTTTTTTTCTTAATAAATACATCAGTTGTGTTTGCAGTTACATAGACAACACTGCTCAAGTGCAAAATAGGACAAAACAAATAGGCCAAGTAGATACATGATAAAGATGAACTTGAATTAAGATTGTCCCAGAACATAAGTCATCATCACCATCACTTATGAAGAAATGTAGTTTGTGAAATAGTGTCAAATTAGATTTGATAGAGTCTAATGGTGCTAATGGCCTGCTGGGAGGGGAGCAATATTCACACTTATGATTGCCAATATACTGCAGCTCACTGTGTGCCACTAATGAATGTTTTGTGTGGAGAAAATTGTGACTTTTTTTCTTCTAAAAGGCAGATCATAAATGTCTGAATACTTAAGAACAGTCGTGAAACGATAAGGGCATTATAACTCTAGTGCTGGAGTAATTTACAAACCTCACTCACAAATTGAGTGTCTATTAGCTATAAATTTAATTAAATTTTGTTTCATTTTATTTAGTTTAATCATAATAAATTCTTTCTGAAAATAAAGTGACAAGTGATTTGAATTATATTATATAAAGTAATGAACTGACATGTAGCATAAACATTTGGGCTTTCATGCATAACCAGAAACACAGAAACACATCATAAAAAGACAAAGCCAAGCTTTTGATAGCTGAGTTTGTTTGGTTTTTTTTTTATTAAATTCACTGTGATTTTTATTGCACGGTTCCCTTTCAGGTGACTTACCTCAACACCTACAGGTCATGATCAAGATCCTGCGGTCTGAGGATCGCATAAAACTGGTCAGTATAATCCTCTCTCTCTCTTTCACACGCACACACACAGTACAGTCACGTGTACTTTATATATGATGACTGTGAAAATACTAGAAATCTTCCCCTGAGACTCTTAAAATACCCTCCATCTCCTCTGCAGGCTGTACGGCTGGAGAGCGGATGGTCGGACCGGGTGCGGTACATGGTTGTGGTCTACACCAACGGTCGCCAAGACACAGAAGAAAACATCCTGCTGGGAATGGACTTCACAGATAAGGACAGGTACTTTAATTCTCCTCTGCACTCGTATCATTTAGTACAGCATGATCTGATTGAGGTTGTTTTTTTGTCCAAATGTAATTCATTAATCTTTGTTGCCCTTAGTAAAAGTTGCTCCATTGGGATGGTGCTTCCACTGTGGAGTGATACGAATATACATTTGGATGGAGATGGGTAAGTTTCACTCTTCTGTTTTTCTGCTTTCAGTTTGCACTGTGATAACGATGGCACAGATTAATACCAGAATCAGAGGGTGGAGGGACACCCATGAATTCAGTTATTTCTTTGTTATTTTCTTTATTTCTTTATTAATTGAATGACTTTCATCAAAATGGTGATACCACTATTTGAAGTAAAGTCAACTCGGAGACTACTGAAATAATATAAACTCACCATAGGATATGACCAGCTGTTGCAAGACATTTTTTACAAAGCAGATTTCATTGTTGGAATCATTTATATTTGATGCAGACCATGAGGTAACTTGTTCAAATGTATGAACTTTGAAGTCATACAGATCTGAAGCTGCATCCTTCCATCCTTTTGCAGCTCAGCCATACATTTTGCTTGTCCTGTGCCTTTTGAGTTTTACTGACCACCAGTGGCAGAGGAGTGAATTACAGGCATGTTGCTCCCCCTGTGCCGGTCTGGTTCTTGCTGACCTGTGAAAACGGTCTGTCTCTGTGTGCTGGAGGAATGTTCCACTGGTTGGTGTCGTGAATAGTCCCGTGAAGCAGTTCAGCCTGTGTTTACATCCCCAGACCGATCAGTCTCTTCATACGGACTTATCCTAACCTCCCGTCTTCTTCTCTATCTGACCAGCGGGTTCAGTGTAAACACAGCAGGGCGGTCCCATGTCTTCAAGCCTGTATCTGTGCAGGCCATGTGGTGAGTGAATTCATACTTTGATGCTATATTCTTGGTTTATATCTGGGTTTGTTTAATGGCTAATTGTTACTCGGTAGTCCAAAACTGTCACACACGTGTCAGACTCGTAGCATCTAATCCACAAGTGAATCTGAGTTTTCAGCTCATTCTGACCTGCCTAGCTCCCGCCACAGTTAGTGGGAATACAAAGCCTGGTTTTACCAAGCAGGAAGATTCAACTCCACCAACCACTGAGTCAAAGGACATTCAAAACCAAAACTTTCCTTGGTTCAGTTAAAAAACAACATATAAACAAATATCCAGTATTAGATCTCCAATGTGGCCCTCACTTAGACGTTTTGGGCCACCGTTTGTTCAAAAATGCTGACATATCTCCACACCATCTACTGGTCAAGCATCAGAATTGCTGTTGAACTTATCCGTCTCATTCAGTTTGGCACCCACTGCACTTCTGGCCAACCTGGACGGGGTTCCCGTCTCTTTTTGTTACCTTTTCCAAGATTTTTTCCTTTTTTTCCCCCACGATTTCTTCCATGTTTATTTGTCCCTTATTGGCTATTGCAGGTTTGTTTTTTTTGTTTGTTTGTTTTTTCTTGCCCACTGGGGTGTCATTCATTAATGTTACAACAATGATTAAGTTAATGATTCAACTTTTTCCCATGGTCTAGTGTTAAAAAAGCAAACAAAAATTGCAATATTTGCAAAATTGCAATACATAAGAATCGCAATACATATCAAATTGGAAACAGTGATTAAGGGCTGTAAATAAACATGAACTTTGTTGATAGTAGCACTGTAAGTCCCTTGTTTGCTCTCTTCTTGTCATTACACCTTGCTGATGGTGACGTGTGATTTGCTCTGTGTCATGCAGGTCTGCCCTGCAGATCCTCCATAAGGCCTGTGAGGTGTCACGCAGGTACAACTACTTCCCAGGGGGCATTGCTCTCACATGGATGGGCTTCTACGAGAGCTGCATCACCTCAGAGCAAAGCTGCATCAACGAGTGGAACGCTATGACCGACCTGGAGACCACGCGGCCCGACTCGCCCGCGATGTTTGTGGACCAGTAAGACCTCATAAGCCTGTTTCTTAAGATAACAGTATAAGTCGGGCACAAATTGAAATGTGATGCATTGACACTTCTTTTTTTTTTTTTGAGGGATTAGCAGTACCAATGACCTGATGTTAATCCCCTGTGACGTTTAGCAAAGCATATAATTTAAGAGAAGCCCGCACACTGAAAGCTGCTCCAGATATTAATGGATAAAACAAAGTCAGTACTAAGGTGTTGGGGAGTGGGTACATATACAGGTGTGAGTGCACTTTTCATGTTTGACCTGATGAAGACACATCAGGATCAATACACTATAATTAAAGGTAATTGGAGTGACTTTCTTAAATTGTACTTTATCCAGTTCATATCTTGACCTGACATCTGTTTTTGATGTTGAGCAAAGCACCCATGTATAAGCCTGGCCTGGGTGTTAGAGGAAAGTGGAGTGACTGTCAGATATCTTGAATACATGTTGAGAATGCAGGCTTGGCACCGGACTGACAGCACCACTATCTGACCAGTCTCACCACTGATCAGGACTGAACTGAACTACACTATCTTGTATCTACAGTTAGGCTTGGCTCCTTGTTCACATCATTACATCCACTTATTTCTAACCTGGTCTCAACAACAGTGGGCTACTGGGAAGGCTGAAGGATCTTTTGACTTAAAATGGCATATCCATCAGTTCAGAAATCAAACTATATCAGTCAACAGTAAGCAAAGTAACATGAGACTATTACACCAGGCGCTAGGAACAGTGAATAGCTATCCAATTCTTTTGCTATATTTAAGCCGTTATATATATTGGCTGTCTCAGGGTACACTGAAGGAAAAGTAGATTTTGTATAAGCAAAACAGGCTTTGTAAACAAGTTGCATTCTTTCAGTATATGTATTTTTTAAAAACCTCTCATGCTGTGAGGTTCAAGATTCAGCAGCAGGGGGAGTCAAAACAATTCTGATTCCAGTCCTTGTGACTTTACCTAAGCATGATGGATTTATCTGTGCTCTTTACAGCAATTAACTTTTTTCTGGTTATTTAAAGCAGGCAAGAATACATAAAGAAAGCTGAGCATATGCTATGAGCATCAGTCCAGATTAATGTTTGCTCTGTAATGTAGACGTGAGGCTTCCAAGCATGAGTAACTGCTACCTGTCAGATGGCAGCATCCATCTACTTTTACCCTACCTTAAAACCTTGCATTTTGGGTTTGTTTCCAGTAATTGACTTAGATTACATTTTTGCTCCTAACAAACAGCACCACATTTAGCTTGAAAAAGGACTGAGATTGTATATTCACATGTCTCGTGCGTATTCCTAGTGACATTCAGGTTTGAATGTCATTGTTCTCAAATGAGCCAAATGAATTAAACTAAAGGAATAAACTCTCCAGAGTTGAAATAATCCACTTTCAACATTCATGGTGTGAATGCACCTCTAGCCACCAACAGAGAATAAAATGGCACCAACTGGTGTACTTTCTTTCCAGTGTCCATGGAAGTGTGGCCCTTCTTTTTAGCACCTGAAACATGCCCAGTGTTACATTGTGATGCTAATTTGCATTCAAAAGTCAGTGTTGATGTGTTGACTGTTTGTGTGCAGGCCAACTGAGCGAGAGAGAACAGAGTGTCTCATCAAAGCCAAACTACGCAGCATCATGATGTTCCAAGACCTGGAGAACGTCACCTCTAAAGAGGTACGTAGCAAAGCACCTCACCTGTTCGAAAATCATTTTTGTGTATTTTCTGAGATCCCAGTTAAAAAGACTAAAAAAACGTTACATTTTTGACCATCAGGATTAGGGCATTTTTATACAATGCCTTTTCTTGATACTTAAGCATGCTGGTGTTCAGACTGCACCTGCTGTTATACTCAATTCAAAATTGAGTAAACAAAAAAAAAAGTTGAGTAAAAGTTGATTTGACTTGGGTTTAAACAACTGGATTTCACATTAAGGCTCTGTCTTTCATGTTACAGCTTAGACACTAGTCACTGAAAATCAAACATAACAGGCAAGGCAAAGCTACATATCTGTAAGCTCATTTTGCTTTGTTTGTTGGCTTTGTTGTGAACTTCAGCAGGTTTTTTTCTCCCCCAGCAAAATGCATCATGTGAATGTCTTCTTAACAGTGTTTGTAGAGCGGTGGTTCTCAATTTTTCTGCCATGGCACGCTGCTATGACTTTTTGGCATTTTGTCCAAATATGAACAAATGAAGTTCAAAACAAAGCTTATTAAAAGTAAGCCTGGTTATGATCAAATTACAACAGCCATTGATCTTAGGCTAATCTATTTTGGGCCTTTGAAAACATGTTGTGAGAACCGTTACAGAGTCTGTTCTGTTTGCAGTTTCTGACATTCAGTGCTTCTCCATTAATCAATCCTTTGCTCTTGAAACTGTTAACGTGTTGTCCTCCTCTTCAGATCCGTAACGAGCTGGAACAACATATGAGCTGTAACCTGAAAGAGTACAAGGAGTTCATCGACAATGAGATGCTGTTGATTCTGGGTCAGATGGACAAGGCCACACTTATCTTTGACCACTTGTACTTGGTGAGAACCTTCCTCTTTTCTCATGTTTGCTCATTCTACCTTTCCTTACCATTACTTTCACCACACTTCCTACATGCAGAAACCCAAATCCTGTCACACTGTGCTTTGAACTTATTTGACCTCAGTTAAGAAAAAGTACACCCACTTAACTTTTGCCCTTATTTTGATTAAGTTGTTTTCTGTTTCCTCAACCTCACAGGGCTCTGAGTGGAATGCCTCCAACCTTGAAGAACTAAGGGACTGTGGGTGAGTTGATTGTTTGATTATTTGATTGATTGATTGATTGATTGATTGATTGATTGGTTGATTTATTGATTGATTGATTTTTTTTTTCAATGTGAAAGAACATGTGAACTACCTGTTAGGCCATATATTCCTGATGTAGTCCTGAACAAGATATGACGCAAAGTTAAATCTATTGCACTTTTCTATCTTGGTTGGCTGTGAAATACAAATTAGTTTTACTAGTTATTCGTAATACAAAATCGTACACAATAAACAACATCCTGGCTGCAATGAATCATCATGAGAAAAAGACAAAGAAAGACAGCAAGAAACAGAAATCCGAAATTCAATTCATGATATTTATTTCAGATTACAAGAACAAAATGGAGTATTGTGTGCAGAGCATTTATATATTATATGAATGACAGTGCCAACCAAATGCTTTCTGGAAGAAGCTAATGATTAAATTGTTTTAGATGGTCAAATAGACATGTTGAAAAGGCACTATGGGATTAATCATTTTAGAATCAAATATGCGGCCATTACATCATGTTAACAGGTTCAGAATAGTCTTTGAGCTTACCTGCGGTAATTGAATCAGTGCAGTGGTGTCACAGACATTATTATTCTCTAAGTGAAATGGGTTCATCTTTACACCTGTATTGAATAACAACTAAACTACTCATAAAAGACCATGAGCGTGGGAGGAAAATAGCTGTGGTTGAAAGAGCAGTGTGTGTTTGTTTTGATTGCAGAGTGGGTTACATCCTAAATGTTACCAGAGAGATTGACAACTTCTTTCCGGGAACATTTTCTTATCACAATATCCGAGTGTATGATGAGGAGGCCACTGACCTGCTGGCCCACTGGAACGACTCCTACAACTTTATCGTCAAAGCCAAGTGAGACCCACACATTAATCGGAAATTTATAAGACGTCTACATCGCCTTTTTAGGTCCTAGAAGGGTACAAATGATATGAGTGGCACTATGTTGACTTTAAAAACTCCATGTGGTAACATGAATGTGTTGTGGATGCACAGTATTGTTGTAACAAAGAGAATTATAGCACAAAATTTTTATTCATGCCTTAACATAGTCAATATAGTTGGAAAATCAGCTATTTACTTTAGTTGGTTGATGGTTGTTTGACTAATGCTGTAATGCCTGATCTATAATTGCACTCTGTATTTTCCTTATGCAGAGCAGTTAGGGTTTTGCACCACCAAAACAGTGTATATTGTAATTCCATTAAGCACTGTGCAGTGCAAAAAGCTTCACACACGTGAAGATCATGAATGTAATTGCAGATCCTGGCTGTTACAGATGTGCTTCTCCTGAGCCCCTCATAAAAATGGCTTCATGTGGAATAATTCAGCCATAGAATGAAACCAGAAATATTATTTGTTTTTAACCAGCTTTCTCTTTGTTCTCCTTTAAAATAAGATTACAATGTCTTAGCAGAAATATTCATGACCTTATGAGTCATGAATATTATGGGCCACTTGGGCGGCTGCTGCATGTGAAAAGCATTTATGCAGAGAGTTTTGAACAGTATTTCAAAATAGTATGTAGGTTTTTACTCATTGTGAATATAAACAACATTTTCATTGTATTATGTACAGTCCTGCTGCAAGCAATGATCATACTAGTAAAAATTAACATAGCACCAAAACAAAACAAAGTATGGAGAAACCTCTGGCTAGCTAAGGTTCATATTTTGGTGTTAACTGTATCACTAACTGTAGGATGCTGTTAGTAGCAACAACAACAACAACAAAAAAAAACATCAACATATCAAACTATCACACTACTGTGGAAGTCAGAGGTATTTGTCTTGACATTGTGCTGTCTTTCAATAGCATGACTGCATCTTGGTTTTCTAGAGTCCATAATTGCTAATGAAAGAGATTTCTCTGCTGATCTTTTTATCAGGAAATCTGATATTGCCGTGAAATGTCCAAAGCTTAGTAGTAGTGATGTAATATAATTGGTTTCTATAAGCACCAAAATTTAACACCATGTTGTGACTATCATCAATCAAATGCAGAAAATGAGATATAAATTATTTTTTTTATTGTCCAATAGGAAGAACCATTCCAAATGCCTGGTCCACTGTAAGATGGGGGTTAGCCGGTCTGCCTCTACGGTTATTGCCTATGCAATGAAGGAGTATGGCTGGTCTCTGGAGAAAGCCTACAACTTTGTCAAGCAGAAACGGAGTATAGCTCAGCCAAATGCTGGTTTCATGAGACAGCTGGCAGAGTACGAGGGCATCCTGGATGCTAGGTAAGCAAGTTCATGGGTGAACTCAGGTTTACATTGAGCTCAGCTACATTTAGTCCCCTGGGTGTTTATCACTTTTGCTCAGTCATGAAGTTTACATCTTTTAATATGTTTCTTCAAGCACCTCAAGAAGGGCTGTCAGTTAATTACCCATTGTTGTGCTTCCTGTGAAGCTTTTAGTACAGTGTCAGGCCAGCAAAAGGTTTATGTTAAAAAGCAACTGAAAGGTGCTTTTTAAATGTTTTTCTGTTTTCAAAGGTTTACTATGTGGTAGACTAGATCAGATAATTTTATTATCCCTAAAGGGAAATTACTCTCATTAGCCTACATCAGGAGAACAAAATGCATCTTTCTCCTCACATGTAAACAACCCCCCTTTCTTGTTTTCACAGTAAGCAGCGCCACAACAAGCTGTGGAGGCCAGAAACAGATGAGGAGGCCTCTGAAGATTTGCAGGCCTCTGGCCACTGCACTGGCCTCGACGTCCCTGGGGAAGAGACACCAGAGCTCAGAGCCTCCTCCCAGGAGGAGGAGGAAGCCTGGGGTGGCTGTGGGGCTTCTCCCTGCAGGGGTATGGGTCTAGAGGTGGAGCCTCTCGACCCCCTCAACTACAACTACTACTTCAGACGTTTGTCAGACTCTGCACTGGACAGTGAGCCCTCCACCCCAGTGCGGGGTCCACCACTGCTAGGCATGGAAAGGGTTTTTATTGAGATTGAAGATGTGGAGAGAGATGCCCTACTGGAGGATGAGGGTTTTCCCATGGCACATTTGGTCCTGCCTGGTGAGGGCACAGCTGCCCAGACCTGTGGGCGTCTCGACCCCCTGGAGGACATGAGGCTGAGGCTCGAGTTCAGTACTTTGGAAGAAGAGGATGAAGAGGAGGCCAAGAAAGAGGAAGCTGAGATGGCAGCCCTGGCCCAAACACCTGGAAGTTCAGATGGGAAGAAGGCGGGAGAGGAAGTAGAGAGAAAGGAGGAAAGCCGGCTCGGCTTAGCCAACCTGAACACCAACAACAGCAACCGCCTGGCTGCCAAGCGCAGCTGCCCTGCAGCCTTCGACGTGAGTCGAGACAATATAGATCTTTAACTTCTAGTCATAGCATACTGGCATCAACAGTACTAAAGCCATGTTTTGTGTTTCACTGCCTATTTTAGACCAGTTTTCATCTCATAGCTTTATAATGTGATTAACTTAGCATTGTCAGCCCTCTGCATGCCACTGTTGGTCCCAGTTACATTGTGACTGACCATGTTTTCTCTCCCAATGTTACTCTGTTTAGGACAGTGCTAGCACAGGAAACCCTTTCAAAGTGAAGCCCTCCTATCAGTCCTGTAAAGACTGCATGCGTCTACCGCAAGGGCGGCGCTGCGACCGCCCAGCAGGAGGCCGTGCCCACCGCCTTAACCCCGCTCGCCACTGCACAGTCCCTTCCATATCCATAGATCCGCCTGGGACCCATTTTGTTTCCACCCCGATTCTGTCATCTGTGCCAGCCCCAGCTGTTGTCCCACCCAGCTTGGTCCAGCCCTGCACCCACCTCTGTCGCTGTGCCACTTGTGCCCCAGGCATTCTCCCTGTGCCACTAGCCCGCCTGGAGGCCTACCGCCAGAAACTGGTGTCGCCCATGAGCTGTGAGGAGTTACCTCGTGACCGCAGCTCACTGGAGACAGAGGACATGGATGAGCCACAGGTGGATGAAGCGGAAGAACAGGTACCACGTGAGGGCAGAGGGGTCAGTACAGGGGGCATCACAGAGCTTACACTACTGAAACTCGGCCTGGAGGGAGAGAGACCTGCACTGGCCTCTGCTGAAGGTGTAAAACTGCAACACGGTCCAGAGATGGAGTCGTCTGGTGGTGAGGTGGAGCTCCAGCAGCAGACCCTGGCCCAGCTGCAGATGCCAGCACTGGGGCTTGAATTTGGTCTGGAACTGGTGCGACAGAGGGCAGAGGGGCTAGAGAAGCTGTCAGGCTTGGCCATGGAGGGCCAACTCCGAGTGGGGCCCCTGCCTTAATATAGAGGCCTGAGCGTAGGTGGGACGGGTCGGAGGAGGAGGCCTGCCGCTGCCTCCACCAGCTACACTATGATAGCTGTGGATCTCGAGATTATTGCTGCTGCGGTACTGTCGTACTCTGCTCTGACCAGAAACAAAGCTCTGCTCTGATCTGCACCCTCATGTCCTGGCCTCTCAGCTCTACTGTCACCAGCAGCAACAGCCCTTTCTACCTTTGCAGAGGGTGTCCAGTCATTGTCTGCTAGCACATCCAGGAGACTGAGACACAGATGAGGCTGGCTTTCCTGATCAAACGCTCTAGGCTTCAGCGTTCCCCGGCCAAGTTGGGAGTGCTTTTATTTTGAAGACATTTCTGTGTCCTCCAGTTGTCCATCAGGGCTGAGCCCCAGCTGGTCTCTGTTGAGCCCACCTGCCCCACCACACCTGGAGGCTGCTCAGATCTCCCCACAGCCCCCTGGAGCTGTGTGTCTGCTGCCATTTTACCCTCAACAGACAGGTTTGGTGTTTTCCCAGTAGAGAAGACAGTGTTGGTTTGTAAGACCAGGTTGTCGTGAATATCTGCCAGCTGGGTAATTTCCCTCTGACTCCTCAAAGATCTATAGCTAGCACTTTGAATTTGACAAAGAAAAATTACCTGGAGTAACTTACTTTTTGTCAGTGTACTGTATGTTTTACAATCTACATCATCAACAGTATTCATTAAGGAGCTCAATGAATGTTTGCAGTTGAGCCTCTGATATCATTCAGTATCTCCTCATGTTACCACTGATAATTCAAATCCTCACTTATCTTCACTTACACTTACCTTGCTACAGCTGCTTTTGCATCACAAGAAGGCTTTTCATATAAAAGCATAATAATTTAAAAAAAGACTTTTGATGTGAGCCTTCTCATGCCTCTTAGTAAAAGCATTGTACCTCGGACACAAGCATCTCAGACTGTTTTGGTCAAAGACTGTTTTGTTGACTTGCCTCTTCTCAGTGACTGATTCACCCTGCCCTCCTTCATTCAAGTACAAAGTTAATGTAATCATGTCTTTAAAGCACTCAGTTTATTCCACTCATGACTGTCCAGTGTTACACAACGTGTCCTCATTATGCTTGGAACAGAAAACATCTTATCAGGGTTGTCTTCAATTCACATTGAATTCAGTCAGATCAGGAAGTGGAATTTCTTCAAATTCAGTATTCAGTAACTGACCATATATGGTACAATCTTTGATCACAAATCAATCATAGTTTGATTGAGTTGAACCTAACCCTGCTTTTTATGCATGCTTTGGTTGTTAGGAAAGTATTACTGAAGAAAAGAACATTGACGAAACCTTTATTATTCTTATTATTCTCATTATTATTATTATTATCATTATTATTATAAAAAATGATTTTCATTGCTTAGAAGAAATTCAAGAAAGAATCAGCAACCTTAAATCACAGTTTATTTTCTACTCTTGGTCAGATCCTTTATGATCACAAAACCACCGGTAGTCCACACTTTCTTTTGATCAGCTGTAATCGAAGCCATATCATTCTGCCAAGTCCAGCTCATCACCTTCATGTTTCATGAGAGCAATCCAGTGAGTTGCTGAAGCATCAGCCTCAAGCACACAGTCCCATTGATCCATCACACTTGCTTAGTATTAATCTGGGTAGTGCTTTATATCTAAGAGGCTCTCATGGTACTCACCTAGGTCGACTGCTTGTACTAGTTGTTCATAAAAACTGTAAGCTACCTTTCGCTACAAAACATTTGAAAAGTCACACTATTCATGTACAGATGCAGCAACTGAGCGCAACTCTAGTGTCCAGTAGCCATAGACACCTCTTTTTCTGATGTCAAAACTATTGTTATTGTTTTCTGATTTATTTTCCACAGGCATATGTCAGATTTACTTTATGCCTACATATCGTCAACGCTAAGATCTTCCTAAGCTGTCAGCATCGTTCTGCACTATACAGAGGGTTACTGTCAGTAGCTTCTTGGTGTTAGCACTGCAGCACAAATAGCTAAACATGCACAAGACAAAAATAGATCCATAAGGAATGAACTATTATGTATAATCATAAACCGCTACAAATAGGTAATTGCATTCTTTTCTCACAGTTTGAAGCATATCCCTAGGAATACAGTTTATTTTCTCTATTAAACATCCAAAGAAGCCAAGACAGTTATGCTTGACAGGAATTACTGGCACGCCTTGCAATTCTTTTTTTGATAATTTACTATTTTTGTGAAGTTTTTTTATTGCATTTCCACAGCTTCAATATTCTGATTCTCAGACAAATGAATTATACCATTTAAACTGAGAAAACACGTTCTCGCACACACTAACTCAAAATAAGTCATTTACGTTTTCCTTTTTCACTTTAAATCAAAGTTGAAGTTTTTGTTGCACTGCTGAGAATCTGAATAATACTGTAAAGCTGTGGATGTCTTCTTGTAAATTATTTATTAATCTCTTTATTTATTTATTTATTTAGTTCAAATTTCCCAGAAATAGTAACCTATCAGCAAATCTGTACAGGGGCTCTGACCACAGGTATAAAAAGCTCAGCTCCAACATGTTGTGCCACTTCAACTATGCTACCACTGGAACCACTCAGTGTTTCCTCAAGCTATTTCCTGTGTTTTGCAATTTTTTTGTTATGTGTTCATATTTTACATGTTCAAAGACAACTTGAGGCATATTATATGCAGTTTAGAGAAATTGTGCCACCAATCCGAAGTTGCTTTGTCACAGGGTATTATTCTGCTTTGAAAATTATGTTGTTTGGTTGGTGTTGGTGTTGTTGTTATTACAAACGGCACGCTGGGTGTGCTGGAATGATACTGAATGATGCCTGTGTGTGTGTGTGTGTGCAGGACAGGCACATCCAAGTGTTATTACCATGGTGATAAGATATGAGTGCTTTGGAAAGATGTGAAAACTGTGCAAAGAATGAATGCAAATTATTTAACTCTCTTTGGCCAATGCATATTTTTGCTGTAGAGTTTTGGGGTAGGATAGCTAATGTGTAGAAACTGAGACAAACAACAACGCATCTATCCACTGTTAACTCTCCTCTCTTAACTGGATCCAGGAGAGCAAATGGGTTTGCTCCAGCAATTAGATTTAGATCATTTGGTTTTGCTTTGGGTTTAACCTCTCATTTTCCTCGTGGCTATATGAGCATGGTGGAACTTATGGCACATAGAGCAAACTTTTAACTGACAGCAACCAGTTTAACCCATTGAAACTGAAATTAGCACTCAGTATCAGGTAGGGGAATGTTGGGTGTATGAAAGTTTAAAATCCTACAAACTTATGCTGGCCTACCTTGTCTATGGCTGTGATACTAATATGACTCTGACTAAGCCAGTTGTCAGTATGTTCATGCTCATGATAATGGGGCCTGAATAGGCCGTTTTGAAATTCATATGATAGAGAATTCAGATGGTATCACAAGTGCTGTCATCATCTACCTAATAAGGTCTAGCGCTTCTCCATCTGTGTCCCCAAACCACTGCACTGTTCAGTTGTTTGCGTCATGTTTTGACTTTGTTTTTGTATTTAAGTGCCTTAACCTTGGCCTTAGCTCTATCATAATGCATCGCAAGCTTTGCAGAGTCTCTGTGAATGTGTTGATGGTCTGGCTTTTTGTACATTACTTGCCCTCAGCCCCAAGGATAATAATCATGCTCCTTGCAATGTATATCTTGGCACATGATGTAATGTATGCAAACACACTCTGTGTACAAATCAGCTTATACACAACAGTTCTCACCCATAAACACATATTTGATGGACTTCCATTTATTAATAGCCTATATCAATATCGTATTTGTTTGATATTGTTGAAACTAGTGGTACACTGCATTGGTTCAATAGCAGGCTGAAGAACTTTACATGGTATTGGTAATGCTGGAATGCAATCTATTATTTACATTTAAAAATTAGATAGGATGACTTCAAGTCCTTGAAATTTATCAATCTGTATATATTTTTATCCACAAGTTGCTATAAATTAGCTTGCAAATATGGTCAATATTAAGAAAAGCACTCATAATGCTATTGTGTATTGATGAGTACTCATAATTAAGTTCTCGTGTTTGTACCATCAGCAAAAAATGACTTTGGGGCACCTCTAATTTAGGCAAATGTCTTTAAGCTCAATTTAGAATAGCAGACAATGAATCAATTGTTTTATTGCATTATTCCTAGGCAGCAGACATCAAACTGACAATCCTACTAAGAGCCAGAAGTTGAAGACATTGCAAGATGGGACATTAAGACAAAGATTGATGGGGATACTGGCAGTGCTTTGTGAAAGCACAAATTGTCACATCTGTCCCTGCATTAGAGCTTGACATGTTTTGAGTGAATGAGTGAAAATGTAGAACATAATAAATCTTATTGGGAGTAAGATTTTGTTACATTAATTGTTTTGTTAACTTTTGTGCACTGTACTGTACATTGGCAATGTTAATGTGTAATGCACTTTTTTTACATTTTGTTAAAATAATGTCCAGTCCAATGTTCGTCATGGAAATAAACATTTCCTCTGCGTAATCTGCCTTTTTTTTTTTTTTCAATTCAATGGATTATGGTCCACATGCATCAAACATTGACAGCTCAACATCAAGTGTTATACTGTTGTGCTTTAGCTGGTTTTCTGTTAATGTAACAGATGACATTTCTCTGAGCGAATTACATGGATCACATTTTTTTTCCATACTAAAGTGAATGAAAAGGCTTACATCCACTTTCAGCATTATAGATATGTTTATGTTATTGGTTTTTATGAAAGATCAAACCAATAACATATTTAAAAAAACAAACCAATAACTTCCTAAAGAACTAAATTCCAAAACTCCAAAATGATCAAAAAGTGAAAATCAAGGGCGTGACACATTTAAATTGAAATACTTCTTTAATCTTATTTTATTCAGAAAAGCTCTTCACTGTTTTGGTCTCAAGTGACCTTCATCAGCCTGATTTTCACTTTATGTTATCGGCTTGAAAATGTTTTCACTCTCAAGATAAGTAACTGTTCAATGGAGAGTTAAATGATCGTTCAACCAGAGCTTTAAATGTATGTTTAATATGTACCTGCTTTGTTTACATTGATATTATTCAAATATTTTAGAAACAAAGGGCTTGTATTGTGTTAATAATCCAATGTAAGCCCTAACATTCAAACTATACTAAAGAAAATTTGTGGCTTTAAATAGCCATTTCTGTCACAGACAAGACATTTACATTACCAAATAAAATATTGCTTCATTGGATAGTTATTAGTAGCCGGTATGGCTCCCAAATATAGTACTGGCTTGTGTGTGTCGCTACCACATTGACCTTGTCTGAAATATATATAGATATAATATAATGGTTATTATGAGGGGAGAACTGTGTCTTTTTATCAATGTAGGCCTAACCCTCACTCACATTGAACACCACTATCTGTCTTCGGCCTTCGCTTGGTCTTTTGGTTAAATGTACAAGGCTGAGAGAACTGTTATTGAATTAGTCAAATGAAGTCATCCTGACATCATGGGGCAGGAATAAATGGCAACACAGAGTGGTGGCAGTAGAAGCAGAACATCTCAAAGAAAGACTGAGATCCTACAAGGCGACAGGCAGGCAGACCGTCATTTTCAAACATCGGCCTCAGTGAGTACCTTCTCAACTCTGTTGCCCCTCAGGCTTTCAGATCACTGTTGGATCTGTGTCAGTGTAGAGCATCTGTTGGCCAACTTCTTATGTTACCAACAGTTTATTGAGATGATTTAAAGTCAAATAGCTATGTAAATATACTTTATTGATGATATGCTCTGCCATACATCCCACAGTAATGATAGTCTAGAGGAAGTAAATGGTAAAGGTCAAGGAGAGTACTGTGTATGTTATCTTTTTTTATGACTCTAAGGCCTGGCTTATAGAAACTAACACTTTTACTGTCAAACAAGGTTGTGCAGTTGAATATCATCCTGTTATACTGATTATTTGATTGTTATCCTTCATACACCTTATGGTCTAAAGCCCTGGTAGAGTTTTTGTTAAAGAAAAAAATTAAACTATCTTGGGACCTGGCTAATAGTTAGTGTACGCTGGGTCACAAGCCTCTTATAAATGTGGTCATGATACTGGAAACGAGAGAGAAAGAAAGGGACAGAGGAGAATGGTAGATGGAAAGAGACTGAAAGAGGGAGGGGATATCACATGCCGTTGTCACAGATGCCTTCCACTGCTGCTAGCCGCTCCCATTAAAAAGACCCTACACACATACACCCTAAAATAACCTCAGATACACTAAAGCTGCAAGGGACTTTGGTAGACATACTGCGATGAAGTCACTGGATTGCTATATGGCAATGTCATATCAGAGCCAGGGTTGTTTGAGAATACGAATTGCTTTTTGATGCATGCTCATGTAGTGGACATAGATACTTTACTGAACAGAGCTCTATGTTGTGTTTACAACTAAAAAAATAAAGTAAATAGATGGAGGAAGTAATAAATACAGTCATATGACTGTTACAGTCATAAATAATGACTGTAACACATCAGAAAGTTTTTATTCCAGTTCAAGAATAACACTTCATCTGGAGTACAGTGTAATTGTTATGACATTATAAATCTCTCACAGTATGTATACTATTCATGTATGTAGATTTAAAGTGTATCGAACAAAAGTTACAGTATATTTTATAATATTGTGCCAAGTCTGAAGCTAAATTGGTTTACGTATTACTTGCCACAGCCAAGCATGTTAGTTAAATAGATAAGCTTGAAAAAAATGGAGTGTCACTCAACACCACTTAGGCTTGAAATAGCTGAAGCAGCGGAGCACATGATTGGAGATGCGGGGTCAAGAGGTTCAGCCACCTTTCTTTCCTCACTCGCCTTTTACCCTGTGAAATCAAAGGGCATTTGTGTGTCATGGTTCTTTATTACCTGTTTTCTCATTTGTCCCAATGAATTTAGTAAACTAAAAACAGAATACACGCGGCTAAATCAACAGATTTAAGTCAAATTAACTGCATGTTTTTTGCAAAAATAGCCGGTATAATATTACATATGCAGTTACTTGTTTGTAAATTTAGTTTTTTGTTTGTAACCTAAAAATACTCAGTCTACATGCCAGTTTAAAGCCTCTTGAGCTTTTTGCCTCTTTAATAATCTCTCCTCAGCTATCAATCACGTCTCTGGTTAAGCTGTCCTCATCACGCTCCAGACAAACAATTCAGTTCAAAAGTCACAGCCCTTGTGACTCAAATCCAGTATTCCAGGTGACCTTTCTTCAGTCCCCGTTACCAAAACAATCATAAACATTCAGTTGGGGCGGGACACAGTACAGACTCCCCTTGTTTGCAGGCGAATAATTGAGACAGCATGATGTCTTTCCTTGACTGGCTCTGATGAGACATGTTAGCAGATATAAAATGATTTATTACACTTAAAAATAAAAAAAAAGCATGGTGGCCATGTAATTCAGACTGACAGACATTCATATTTTGGCATAGATCAGAATGCATCTAATTAACTTTTCATGAATGATGATTCATAGAGCTGGCAGCTTTGATTGGATCATGTTTTCTCTCAGCATTTTATTTGACCTTGACACCTGGCGACTGATCTATTATCTCACTCACCCTGTTTCCTTTTTGGCCCTCTGACTCACTGGCAGCAGTCAGACCAACTTTAATTTTAGCCACCACAACATTCCTTTCTGACAGAATAGGAAGAGATAGATAGAGAGGTCTCGGGAGAGCAAATGTGAGTCGTGCAGGAGAAAATACAAAAATAGAGAAAGTTTCAAGATAGTTTAAGATAGACAGTGAGATCTGGCACTCAGTCTCTCGTCACTATACCACTGTGTCTTGACATTTTTATGTCTTTCCCTAGTAATACAAGAACACAACAAGAATGGGTCAGAAGCTGGACAAGGTGCCAGAAAATGAGGGGGAGTCCAGCAGTGTTTCAGACCAGGCTGAGCAAATGGGAAAGACCCAACAGACGGTCAGGGGGGAACAAGATGCCCTGGCTGAGACCAGAGATCGCGCCAGCAGCAACAGCAGTTACGTGACGGCTCAGAGCACCGGTAGGATCAGCGTTGGCAGCTTGACCATGGAGCAGCCAGAAGAGCTCACAGACACTCCTGCCTGCACAGACCCCCAAACTGGGGAGCCAATCAGACCTCCTCTAGGTCAGTGGGAGCACCGTCCCAACACCAGGGGAGGAAGGGTGGGTGGAGACTGGGAGAGCAGGACTGTCACTCGAACTGCACAGGAGTCAAAAACTGTCTGGGGTCCTGCAGAGACCACACAACGCTCACAGTCTGCCATGAACAGAGAGCGAGCCATGGAGAATATGGCTATGGCCAATACTGAGGCTTCGGACACTGCCATGGAGGAACAGAAGAAAAGACAGAAATCACAGATGAACCACAGCGAGCCGGGTCCTGACACCGATCGGATACAAAAAAGGGGACTAACAAGCTCAGCTGATCCCACTAACGAAGATGACTTTGTGTTGCTCGAGAAAGACGAGAGTTGGTCGTCATTCAATGGCCAAAGTAAGATTGCTTTCGGCAACAGGAGAAAAACAGAGAATTCTCAAACAACTGTTAAAAGACGAGTGCAGGACGATCAACTCCAGAGGAGCCGGTATGATGAAGACTGTTACAGCAACATTCTGCAAGAAAAGGATGATGGGAAGGAAAGCAGAGGAAGAACTGAGACACTCTCAGGCACAGCTGACGGTGCACGAGCACATGTTAGGAACTCGCCCACAGCCTGCACTGAAAGGGTACAGGGCCAACATTTGGCTGAAGTGACAGGCACCAGGTGTCAGCTAAAAGGAGTCAGTCATACTGGAGCTGCCCACGCTCTGACAACTAGGAGGGGACTGACTGAAAATGCAAACACCCATAACACAGGGCACTTTTCTGCTCACATCAAGGAGGAACGCCTGTCACAAAATCAAAGTCAAAACGACAGCCACAATTTGCAATTTTCTGCAGATACCGCACAACAAGAGCCAAATGATCAGTCCCGTCAGAGTAGGTTTGCTGGCGCCGTCTCTAAGAGGGCTAAAGGAGAAGTCAGAGGTGGTCTGAGATTTTGTGCCAAGGAAGAAAATGGCCAAGAAAATGAGCTCCACCCTGCAGTCAACTCTCCAACCCCCAGCTCTAAAATATCACAACTGCAAAATAATCCCTCACTGTCATTTGAACAATGTGATTCAGCTCCTTGTCCTTCTCTGCTGCCTGAGAGAGACACATTACCGACAGCACAACTCAATGCACCGACATTACCAGAAGGTGTGGAGACCTCCCTTGAAGATTCAGTGCCAAAGGAAAAGCCAAAAGTTAAAGGGCCGCCTCCACCTGTCCCCAAAAAGCCTAAAAACCCACTGATCAAGCTTAAAACTGCACAGTTACAGTCTTCTTCTGATGTACAGAGAAGAAATAAAGATCCTGTGCATCATGAGGAGAAGGTCAAAAGGAGACACACATTTCATTTTAACAAAGGCAATTCATGTAATGTTTCACCTAATCAGGACATGTGCTTGTTGTGGGATGACATGGGCACTTACTTCATACCATCCAATATACAACGGCAGTCAGTTAATCTTGGCCCGGGGGAACATCGTTCACCAGGGCAAAGGGGATCAAACAGGAGTAATAGGTACAGCAATATAATCAACTTTGACTATTGTGCACGTATGGCAAAGCTTTCTCCTGATGAGGAGTCAAAAAACCTGGACATGTTGCAGGAGGGAGTTTTCATGCGGAGACCATCCAGATATAAAGCTGCGCCTCCCCCAGTAGCGAAAAAGCCCCAAAATCCATTTGCCTCCTCAGAAACGCTTTCTGGCCCTGAGGTCACAGGAGACAATGACATTCAAAGACCAAAACCTGCCTTTTCAGGGACAAGAGACTTCAACTCTGAGCTCACATCTGACACAGTCCACACACAGATCAGCCATGAAGACCACAGTAACTATGCCTCCCACAGACACGCAATTTACTACAGTAGTGATGAAGAGAATAAGAGTGAGGTGGGCTGCTACAAGCCTGTGGCCGAAATCATCAAAGAAACAAATCAAATGCACCAGGGGCTCAAACATCAGAGCTGGTCCAAACCCGAAGATGGCAAAGCTCAGGTTCGAATGCTAGAGCGGAGTTCAAGTTTGAAAGTATCCCAGATGAGGAATGCCTTTGATGTCCCAAAGAAGTCCACAGACAGACCACCAGAAGTAAAACCATCACCAAAGAAAGGTAAGGTCTTTCTTTGGACTGCCATTAATTCATGATATCTCCATGTCTGGCTTATTGGCTTATTTAAGTGCGTGCTTGGAGACACACACACACACACACACACACACACACACA
>OMKZ01035341.1:8087-18564 GCA_900302535.1 Neoniphon sammara | reverse complement strand
TATGGATTGTCTGCCCTTATTATCTTAGATGCCGCAGGTTTGATTTAATGAAATTTAATTTAATGATGTGCCTCATTGCTGTTGGGCAGCACATGTAGGAGCATCTTTATGTGAGCTCCACATGTTTGTTTATGTAAGAGCCAAACACCTTGGCACAGACAAATTTCTGTTATGTATTTATTTATTTTTTTATTTAATTTATTTATTTATTTATTTTTTGCTTTAAGTTTTGATTCTTGAATCTTTTCAAAGCATTCTCAAAATCATAGTATTGGCCCAAGGGGCTGCTATAATGTCCATTGTAGGGCTCAGGGATATGATTTGAAATCCACATCACAATATGAGCATATCATATAAGCAAAGCCATCCCAGATGACCTGAGAGGTCTGGACAGTTCATAACACAGCTCATCAGACATGTATTTTCCCCTAAACCCCTCAGTGCTTTATAAACCAGTAGCAGTATTTTAAAATCAATCCTCTGACAGTAACTGGAGTGATGTGTTTGACTTGACCGTCTCAGTGAGGACTCCAGGAGCTGCGCTGTGAATGAGCTGCAGATGTCTGATTGATTTTTTTAAAGACCTTTAAAGAGACATCATTACAGCAGTCAAGCCTACTAAAGATAAATGCATGGACAAGTTTTTCTACCTCTTGCTGAGACAGAAGTCTTTCTCTATATCTTGCTATATTTTAAGGTGATATCACGCAGATTTTGTAGTTTTAATGTGGTTGTTAAATTTTAGGTCTGAGTCCATAACTACACCAAGACTTCTAGCTCTATTTATTCTTGCGTTGTAACCACTCAAACTTTATTCTTTGTTTTGTTTTATTCTATTTTATCTAATGTATTTAATTCTTTTTTTCCTTCTATCGTGTGTCCTTTACATATTGTTACAATGTCTTGAACTCAAATATAAAGCACTTTGAACCGCCTTGTGTTTTAAATAAAACCTGGGCTGCCTTGTCATTGTTTCCCCTCAGGGTGACAGCAGCATCCGGTACTTTGAGATCACAGATGAGGCACCGTACGTCCACTACCTCAGCACCTTCTCCAGCAAGGAGCCCCAGAGGGGCATGGGATACATGCCCAAGAGAGGCCTGGATGTTAACAAATGTGAAATTGCCAGGTATCGTCCATCACTGTCAGAAGACTCAGGGCAGACTCGTCTTGTGTTAATCTTTGTTCAGTCAGTCTACACCCTTGTGAACTCCAATTACTTTATTACCTCAAATAATGACATGAATTGCTGAGGAATTGTTTTCTGATGAGATTTAATCTCCACTGCTGTCAGTACAGTAGTCTCTGCTCTTTTATTTTTTACTTTTTATAGCGACAGCACTGTAATGTCAATTCTCTCGGTAGGTTTTACAAACTACATGAGAGAAAATGTGAACCAATCACCATGACAGTCCCCCGTAAGGTACGTACAGTCGCATCAATACATTATTTTATTCGATTTTTGTCATTAAGGTTCACACTGCAACTGTATAAATCAAATCCTTCTCCCACAATAATTAATCTCCTGCATTTTGCCCTGTCCTCCTTTTGTTATGCACGTCCACACACTTCTCCGCCCGTCCAGTCGGATCTGTTCCAGGACGACCTGTATCCAGACACAGCAGGCCCCGATCCGGCCCTGGAGGCAGAGGAGTGGTTTGCTGGGAAGAACGGATACCCCGTCCTGATCTCGCTTAAAGATGGCTACGTCCCCGGATCGAAGAAAAGTGATCATACAGTGGTTAAGAAAAAAGTTCTGGAGAGCAAACCAGCTGCAAAAGTGGAGAACCCCCCAGCTGTGTCGAAGCAAGCTGCTCCACAATCCTCAATAGTAAGTGTTTATGTATAATACACTGATAATGAGTGAATGCTAATTTAGGAAATTCACCGGTATAATGAAGTGCAAAGCTGATGTAATTCCTAGTCTTTGTGCTACTTTTAGACTTCTGAATATATTTTTGTCATGTACATTACAGTTGTACCTTTAACCTGTGCAGAGCTGATGTGTTTTGTCTGTTCTCTACAGTACTTCTGCTTTGTTAGATTTTGCTATTATTTCTAATCGACTACTTTTATTTCTCATTATATCTCATGAATACAATACCAGCTAGAAATGTAGAGGCAGGCTACTTTAGAAGTAGTTTTACAAGATATTTCACGTAGTATTTTGTTCATCGGTCACTGTTAATATTTCAAACTAGCACTTACAGCTTCTTCTTTTAAAACATGTAGCCCCTCATTTCATAGCATTATTATATTTGGAACAATTCACAAAATTCACAGATCAGCATATTCCTCAGTGTTTGGGTCAGTTGTTGCTGTGTTTTTGGTACAGCAAGGAAAGAGTGACTGACTGTCTGAGTAACTGCAATCAAATGAGGATTGTTTTTAAATGGAAGTGGAATCATGGTCACGTGTGGTTAAATATACCATGTAATATATAATTTCAAATTTTGTTCTTACAAAATGAGCCTCTCTCAGAAATTTGAGTGCGACCACCAGAGGGCAGTGTGGTTGTCAGTTCAGTAGCTTACTTCCTGTTTGTATGATGTGCAGCATATGTATGAGGTAAGAAAATGTCACAGTAATATTCTTCAGTTTTTTTGAACAGTGAATCTTTTGTTGTAACTGCTACAGTAAATTCGGTTCATGGATCACCGCCAGGCACCACACACTGCTGGTACAGTTACAAATTGGTGTGTGACCATAGTAAATCACAAGTTAACTGAAAATCACCTAAAACTAAACCTAAAACTACTTTGTTCCACTCTTTTGCAAAAGTGAGCCCATATCTAAACTCCGCTTTTCTAAGTATTAGCAGAAGTTGTTGGTAAACAGAACAGGAACAGGGTTTATTCATGCACTTCCAAAGAGCTTTTCGTTCTCGACAGGGTACAGAAACTGAGTCACTGAGTTACAAAATGACCCTGTTTCAGCTCCGGTGTTGTTGAACGCTCTTATCACTTGAGTGCTGCCTTTGACACTGTTGATCATCACAGAGATTCGGCTGTAAATAGATAATGCTCTTAACATTTCCGATTGAGAGTTCTGCTGCCTTCAGTAGTTCTGAACCTTACTCAGCACACTTAATACATGGAGCACATCAAGGTATTTTGTTCACCATTTTGTTCCCACTGGGTCAAATCATTCATCAGCTGACCTAAAATTTATTTTTTCCGTCATGCTGAAGTTATACTTATAAAAATACAAAAAATAGTTACAAGTCTTGTTACTCTTAAAGATTGTCTCACAGAAATTAACTGTGAGGTGTCTGCAGTTTCAGTTTCATAATCAAGCTGCTGTTGTCAGACACACCAAATGCATCTTTAAAATTTGATCATGGCATCCTGGCAGCTAATACCAAGTGGGCTATTTTGGTCTTAATTGCGAGAATCCTGGCCAAGGGTTTTGGTCTTGCTTTTCCTAGTTGATCAATACCTAAAATATCTTTTTGTCATCTGCAACTTGTTCAGAATGCAGCAGCAGCTAAGAGATCAGGACATTTGAGCTATCTTACACTGGCTTTGGCCTTATTGTTATTTTATTTTATCTTTAAGAAAATATGCTTTGTGTAATTAACTTTTTGTGTTTGATCAGAAAATGGAAGAAAAACTGGAAGAGGTGCTGCGAGAGTTCAAGTCACTCAGGGACCGTGTCATCCTTCAAGACCGTCGAATCGCCAGACTGGAAGAGCAAGTCGCCAAGGTTGCCATGTAAAACACGGCCCCTTTCCCCAGGACCGCTCACTGTTTGGGAAAGATGGAGTGGGCGGGGTCGGCCTCAGACAAACGATCAAGATTTGATTTCATTCAGCTTGGCATCTTCCGCGTGGCGAGGCCAAGCTTACATTCCAAGATGAACTTTATTTCCTCATCATGCCTTCTGCTTCACACTTTGTCCTGACACAAAGAGAAACGAAAAACTCTTGCCATTCACGTACACCTTTTTACTGGGTATGTACACATTTGAATAAGTAACTTTTTTTTTTGTTGATGTAAAAGTCTTACTTTTTGTTTGAAATTGTGGTAAAACATTCTTATGTGAAGTTTGTACTTTATACTTAAAAACTGTATGTAACCATCAGTATTTCCATGTATCCTTATTTCGTTTTGGGTTTTATTTTTTGTGTGTGTTGCCAAATATGAATTGTGGTTTCATGCACTGCTTTTACATTTTATTTTTCTTTCCCGTTGTACATTCCAGTCAGTTAGGATTAGTCAAGCAGAAGGATTTTTGTCAAACAATAGCTTTTCAAGTTTTCCCCCCCAATCAGTTTGCTCATTGATAACCATCAGGTTTTATGAATGTGGAAGAATTCCTTCTAATACATTTTTTCCTGTTCTTCTGGGCTTAAAATTAAACTTTGGGTTGGGATTGCATCTCTCTGGCGTAAATGTTGTGCAAATGTAGTGGTGCCTCTTGTCACTGTTAAGGGTCAAATTGAGGTCATGCTCTCCAGTGCATATTTGGTGTAAGGAAGGGACCACTCACTCAACGTTTTTTTGCTGAATCCCCTGACAAATACTTCTGTGCACATAATAAAAAATGACACATGAAAATGTCTTTCTTCCTTTTCTTAATTTATTCTAGTGTTGTTTATCTGGACTGATCAAGCACAGGGACCAGTGTACTTCAGTGATAGTTTTACATCGACTGGGTTTCATAACAGCCAAATCTCTAGTGATTTGAAATGTAATATGGATACCAAGGGAGCCAGTCAGTTTGCACTGTAAAAACAAACATGAATGGGGTCAAGTTGAACTTTTGAATCCCATAAAAAGACTTCACTGGGTCAGACTTCCTGCTCAGACTTTGGCTGGCTATCACAGTGTTTTTTATCGGTCAGCATGTGGTGCCAAGAGAGAGAACCTGTGTTTTGGCTGCTGAACACATGGGGGCGCACTGAGCAGTGAGGGAGCTGTTTCGTATTGGCTATATGAGCCTTTGTTTTCAAATATGCCGCTCTTCATGGTGATCTGCAAATAAATGTAACTGATTTACAGGTTTTGTTTACCCAAGCAAGAGTATTGAGGCAGTGCGTGTATGGCTGGTACAGGTTCAGAGCTAAAACTTCCCAGCTAGCATTTGACAGGCAGCAATGTGCAGAAATTGACAAAGCCCAAGTTCAACATCACTGAGCACTAAATTTTCATTAAACATCATACATGATAGCAAAAAAATTATATTAAATCAGCTTTTGAAACAGTTTTTAACTGAAATGGCAATTTTCTAAATTATATGAATAGGGGTAAATGTGCAGTTCAAATGTTGAAAACTGGCCTAATTAGGCCCTTAAGTGAGGAAAGCCTCAGGACTCAGGCCAGTTGTGATGCATTTACTGTAATCTGAAACTGCCTTTTAAAAACAAAAATACGTTTTTGAAAATGCATTATTTTGAACTACTCAACAAAAGTCAACAATGTCTTCATTAATTATAATATGATGGTGAGTACTGGACAGTTTCAATAGGGCCTTTACCTTTAACATATCTGGCATGTCATCGCTATCAGTTCCTGGGAAACTATTTTATGCTCTTTTGCATGATGCTGTTAAACACTCGTCCCACTATTGTTCCTTATTCATTTATCAGTAGTAACTCATATCAGTAGTGACAGATAGATCCTCCCACTTGTTAACTGTTGCACTTACTCCCAGGCAGCACAGTCACAGTGAACACAGGACAAAGGAGAAACCACATAGGCAGGGCTTACTGCTAGACATATGCATGAACTTTCCATTTGTATAGTAATAATTAGAGTCTAACCAGCCAGTCAAGTGGCTCTGTGACTGTGACTCCCTGCACATTATCTGATGTGGTCAGATGGTTTTGCTGGTGTAGATGTGAAATGATTCCTTCAAGCCAAACTCTGCTATCTAGCAGCACTGCAAAGTCACAAAATAAACTAAAAAAAATTCCTGTAGCACATGGTGCTTAAATATTGTCTCATGTCTCCTATGCATTTGAAGAAAAAAATACTTTAATGCAAGGACCACATCGCTTAATGAGATTCAAATTCACAACTTTAATCCAGCAAACAAAGATACATAGATTTCAACAATAAGGAATACACCATAACCAAATAATTGGTCGGCCTTCTATGAGAAATGATGCACTCCGCTGCCAGACAGTCAGAAGGCTGATGAGTTCACTGACATTAATGTTACAGAACTGATCACACCTCTGTATTTATTCTTATACGTGTCAGCCTTGACGTTAGCAGCTAATTTGAGCTACTGGACTAAAAGCAGAGCAGGCTAAGCAATCCTCAATCTCTGTGGTAAATCAACATCACTAGAAGCAGGCTAGAAGCTTGCAAGCCCAAGTGTAAGTGCATTTTGAACAATAAAATATTTCATCTAAAAACACAAGTGCTTTAATAACATTTGAGAATACATGAACTGTCTTTGCAGATGGTAAACTACTGTAAAGCATGACAAGTTTTCATTTCAAGTAAGGGCTTCTGAGTCAAGTCCCCTTAAGCTTGTAATGTGATTGCCTTTAGCTACATCCAGTGCTAATACTGATTATTGTTGCTTTCACGAGTTCCTGCAGTATGCATTTCTTTATTTGTTGAGGCGCAGATTCTGATGTGTGCTGAAGCTGCAGTGAAAAAGTAGTAGTAAAACATTTTTTTACAAATTCAGTAATATATTAAAAAGTGATGTAATGTGTTAATATATGCACATACAGGCAAAAAAGAAAAAAGAAGTGAGAGCAGAGCCCTGAAATGACGACAACACTTGAGACGACTGTTTATTAGCAAGTAGTTTTTTGAAAACTGACAGAAAGATTTCTTTATGAGCATAGGAGAAAGTTATATCATTAATGTGAACCCACTGAGTACCATATAATTATATTACATATAATTATTTTACAGCATGGCAACATTCAAAAGAACAAAGAATAGTATACACTTTTTTCATTTAAGTTTTGTTTATTTAAGTGTTTCGCAGCCGCAGCTCAGTATGACTCATCAGCAGAGGAAGTGGCTCTTATCATGGTGGCAAGTTTCCAAACATGAAAAACATTTCTGTTTCCTCACAGAGTAGTGATGTGTCTGAACAAACTTGTTTAGCTGACTATTGTATAAACTTGCACACCATTCGTTATGGCCAGATGCATCAGGGCACCCAAGCATTGGGCGCTCTGTAACCACTATTTGTCATGCTTCATTAATTTGTGTTGCATGGCCTGGATTTTCAGATCGTTTCTACTGTATTAAACTGAAGTAAACGTGTCATCATATACTGTAGTTGATCTCTCATTACTGTAACCTGCCAGTGTCTTAAAGTTATTGGTTTTACCCACATGAAGGTCAGAATCAAAAAGTTTATTTATAAATCTGACTTGTCAGGCATTACTGATCAGTTTTACAGAATTGTGGGTACTTCCTGCTCCTTCATATGAGCTGGTGAGGAGCACATCAGGGCACAGAAGGCAGACATGTCCCGTACAGTGACACAGATTCAGCTTCAAATCTTATGAGCTCTCTTAAACTTCTTCATCAAAACGGTAAGGTAATTAGTTTTGCTATTGAGTAGTTTAAAAAAGTTTACTCCTTCAATCTAAACAAGAAATGTAGCTGAGACCGTTTGTGGCTTCAGTATCTATTCAGCGATTTAAAAAAATAAGTTGCAGCCTACCTATTTGTGTTTACTTAAAATAAGCAGGACAACCACCCATTTTCATTTCTCTTAACTATAAAGGGATACAATGCTTTGTTTTACTTCCTTGTTGATCCACCCTGAAACCATCCATTTCTGAGAGAACTATCTGGTCATATCTGACTTATCCGAAAACGTTACAATACTGTTGGTTAACACTGAGAACATTTCCTGTTTCTTGTTGAAGTAGCTCCATGATCAGCGTGTCAGTGCTCACAGCGTGTTCTCCCAGAGTCACTGAAATGAGCTGAACCTCAAAATTTACTCCCCCATCCACCCTCCAGCTTCTCCATCAGTAAGGTAAGACAGCGGGATGTGTATTTTAGAGAATATATACAATCTTGAATCTGATTGAATGCTTCAGCTTTGAGGATTTTCCAACTGTAATGTGGTTTGGATAAAGTTCTTAAACTTTTAAAAATGCTTTCTAAAAATGAGATGCTCCATTGTACTTGCTTTACCAATGATTAAACAAACACTATAACACTATGAAATATAGGCTTTTTCTATTCTGTTGAATTCTTACCTTAACTTGTAACTTGGGTGACCTTAATGCAACAAAAAATCCTTTGTTACAGTTTGAACTTTCCTGTCAAACACAAAAATAAAAACCCATGTTGCTACTCTATGTAAAGATGTGAAACTTCAGATTTATACTGCAGACATTTAAAAATCCAGCAATGACTGTGGGGAAAGATGCATGACTGTTTCATCATAAGATGCTGCTGACACTGTCGCAGTCACATGGCATAACGATTTCCCCGTTGTGCGTGTCTTTTCACCATAACACCCACTCTTGCATATGCCATTGAAAATTGCTTGTGTGTGAACAGATTCCCACTTGGAGTTATCATGCTGCTGCCATTGCTCGTGCCAGTAAATTTGAATTCCACTTTGTGATTTCAGAGCTTTCAATCAGCCACGATGTTACTCAACATGAACAAGTATCCAGCCTTGCTATGGGGCATAGCTGTTATGCTCTCTGTGGAGTCCAGGAGCACCACCCTATCCCCTCCAATCACAGACATCAACAACTCCAGCACCACTGCTCAATTCATGAAGAGGGAAGAGACAACCATCAGTCAGATTACACCTGCACCTCATCATGAAACAGACCAGCAGCCCCACACTCGACACCCAGAGCACGCATTCACCCCTAGCAGCAATACCACACCGACCCAGAGTCCTGCAGAAACCAGAGCTCCTACAACAACAACAGCAGCAGCACTAGAGCACCCCGTGTCACACTCAGGGAAAAGTGACGAGGTGACTAGCAGGACCCAAAGTCCCAGTCCTGACTCAAGGGGCAGCACTGCTGATGGAGACGTCAGGAACACGTCAGCAGGAACTGCAACCAGCTCTGGTCCACATCCAATGCTGACAGCGGTTACAGGTGCAGCACAGGCTTCACACACTGCGAACGTCTCAGAGACAGCGAAACCCATAGAGCATACGTCAGGCCAACAAACAGCCACGACTTCATCTGACCTGTCCACCATGAAACCTGCAACGGGGCTTTTTACCCCATCGCAGGGCAGGTCCGCCTTTACACCTGCTATCACATCTGCACCATCTTCCACCAGTCACAATTCTACCCCAAGTCAGAGCTTCACCCAGGAACTCAGCAAAACCACAGCATCTTCAACACCAACAAATGCAACTACTAAGTCTACCTCAGTGTTTGATTCCAGCACCACTTCAGGGCCTGCCACCATAGATCAGTCATCCACCGCATTCACTCAGCATCAATCTGCATCTCAGCCCTCCTCTACCAAGAACGCACCCATCTCCCCCTCAAACCCTTCCAACACAACAACGCCAGGCTCTACCACTGAGCTTAGAGCTACAACTGAGGCAGCCTCAACCACCTCTGAAAGCATCTCCACCACCGGTACGTCCAACAGTTCTTCTGCAGGAGTCTTGATCCCTAAAGTTCCCACAAGGTCACCGCTTTTGACGATCAAATCGGCGTCAACAACCACCACAGTGCCTCGTAAAGAAAGCGGTCGGGACAGCATGGTAAGCAAGTGTCTTATTGCCATTGCTGCACTGGCTGGGTTGGCCACCATCTTCATGGTTTCAACCATTATCCTCTGCACCAAACTGTCATCAAGGAAGTACCGGTGCCGCAGGGATTCTCAGGAGGGGACTGAGATGGTGTGTATTTCTGCCCTGATGCCTGAGAGGAGTTTCTCCTACGCACCTCGCTACAATCCAATCAGTAATGGATTCCTGCTGCCCAAAACTGAGGGAGACAGTGATGAGGATGGAGGCGATAACCTCACTCTCAGAAGCTTCCTTCCGGAAAGTGACCATGTTTAGATGTCGATGTATCGTTTTGATTTTTATTGCTGCATACATAATCTTTCATAATCGCTCAGACTGGATATCTGAGCGGTTGGTATCTGTGGATGTCAAGACTTGTTGCTTTTTGAATAGATTCATGCTTCCTCTTTGATGTTGGTGGTTTTGCTTCACTGCACGCCTGATTCCTGTGGGGGAAGAGGCACAGAAACCACAAACTGAAGCCAGGTCATCAAAATGCATGTGTTAGAAAGAGACTTTTTTTTTTTGCAAATTATTTGGCGGATAGATGACAATGAATTTGAGTCAAGATGAGACGAGCAATGAAATATTTTGTTTTGTTTTTTTTTTGTTGGGGGAACAAAACAGAGCTGAGG
Organism: Neoniphon sammara; assembly: GCA_900302535.1. Lineage (NCBI taxonomy): Eukaryota > Metazoa > Chordata > Actinopteri > Holocentriformes > Holocentridae > Neoniphon > Neoniphon sammara. The sequence continues at coordinate 8,218 of OMKZ01035341.1, read as the reverse complement.
CCATCAGGTCTCAGCTCTGTTTTTTCACTTAGCAACAGGAGACAGGAAGGCTTGTTTTCTCAAGGGTTTACAGTTCTTCACAGACACTTTTCAGTTTATGAGTATAAGTCTTGTACATAGCCTTTGTGTGT
>OMKZ01035334.1:15442-27682 GCA_900302535.1 Neoniphon sammara | reverse complement strand
ATTCTGCAGTTTTTTTTTTTTGTTTTTTTTTTTTTGCTAAAGGCATAATGTTCGGCAAATCCCATTTGTAAGCTGAGTATTGTGGTGCTGCAGAGATGCTCTGGCCTACAAACAGCATTCTCCTGACGTAAGAAAACATGTTTGGTACAGATCTTAGTAAAAATCACATTGTTTTAATAGTTTTTGCAAAAATAAGCATTCTCACTAGAATCATCAATCATATTGAAATTGCTGTTAAAATAATTGCAATATGAGTTTTTACCATATTCAGATGAACAATATCTTAGCCTAGGCTAATTTCAGCTGATGTGTTCCAGTACAATCTCAAAATCAGTGGTGCAATGAAAATGCATGTTTATATCCTGTGGCAGCAGGTAGAAATTTGATACTGCCATTCATCCATTCAGTTGGGTATAAGTGTTACAAGGCATGTACCTATTCAGGAAATAACCCCTGTCAAAAATTCTGATGTTGATAGAAAATGAATGGGGCTTTGTAAGACAACTTCAGGAATCCCTGGTAATTCATTTGTCACTGTGCTTGTAAATGACAAAAGGTATCTACACAGTACAGGTGCCATTTAGGCATAACTTTAACAATGTCAGGCCTCATAACGTCTGGGCTAAATCAGCAGTGACATGACACACAGTCTGGGGCTGCATTTATTCTAAGTTCCTATTCATTTTCTCCTGTTCACGCCATTCATTTGTTCTGCTGACATGTTTCCAAGAACTAGATATTTGTTCACTCACTGGAAGTGGGCTTTCAGATGTAGAAGTAATTGCCTGAGGTCTCAGTATTTACACATAAGCATGGAGCTCAGAGGTCATACAGCTCCAGAAAGAGGTTTTCCTCATCTTCCCCAACTATGTCCCATAGACAAACTGGGAATTTTCAGCATGTGACTGCAAAAACCCTGAATGTTGCAGTGTTTGCGTTGACAAATGTTTTACTGCCACAGCAGCCAATCAAATTAGGTCATATGACCAGTAGCAACACTTTTAAATTTTTGAAAGCTGAGTGTGTGACACCAAACAAAACACAACACGAATGGATGGTCAAAACATTTCTACACCCTGAGGGACATGGACAGGCAGTACATCATGCAATTGTCTACTGCACCCTCACATGTGCACACCAAAACCACAACAGACAAAGAAGGGAGATCTGTTGCTTAAATATGTAATGTTTCTGCTATAGAACACTGTGGGACATTGTTTCAACTTTATCCACAGACTAGCTGCCAAGGAGGGAGGAAAACAGAAAATCTGTACTTGAACAAGACACTGATTTGGCTAAGTGAAGACTACAAAAAGCAGTCTACTGCTGAAACACCTGGCAGTCCTCAACTCAAAAAAAAGTAGTCCACAACAACTGAAAAGTGTGTTAACCACTCTCTTCTTGGTCATTGCTGAGTGGAAGGATGGAGCTGAGGCTGCTCTCCTCTTTCTCGCACTGAGGCGAGTCCGGGGAAAGCTCAGAGTCTTTGAGTGGAGCTTCACTGGGCTGCTGCGTGCTGCTGTCTCGCTCCAGGCCTGGATCTTCCTCATCTTCCTGCTGTTTGGACTGGGAGGGTGATGGGGAGCTGGTCGAGGGCTGGTCTGCTGACGAGGAGACTGGCTGCGAGTCCAATAGATCTGAAAGGTGGAAGGATGTGTACAGCAAAAAGGTTAAACAATAGCCTGGCTCTATAAGTTTTTAAAATGAAAGGAAATGAAATGATTGCTATGGGAGGAGTAAAGCTAACAGTGTTTTTCTAACCTGTGTGCTGCTGCTGCTTGCGGGACAGCCTCTTCTCCAGGGCCCGCTGTCGGTTCAGCTCCATGCGTTTGCGCTGCTCCTCGGTCAGGGATGGGGTGGCGGGAGCCGGGGCCGGCGTGGAGTGGACCGCTCCTTGCAGGTCATCAGGGAAGCCCTCTCCGCCAAATGGTTCTGGGTCTCCAAAGACCTGCGGTCCAGGAACCGCCTCTTCCTCATCTAAGTTCAGTGTCCAAAGTTAATCTTTCATGGATTTCATTTGATTTCCACACTAACTCTGGAGTAAATATATTTCTACCGATTATAGACTTTTCTCACAGCAGTCATTTTGACATAAATAGTAGGTAAACCCAGGTGTTACTAATGACATTAAGGTTCTGTTCCATTTAGGTCTCTAACACTTAAATGGAACAGAACCTTCATTAATATCATTAGTAACACCTGTGTTTACCTGCTATTTCACACTAAAATGACTGCTGTGAAAAAGCTCATATTTCATAATATTTGACACCGTCCTGTGTTAAAATGGTTATCACTATTAGCATCACTAGCAAGTTTTCATTTCTTACCATCTTTACCGATGAAATCATCATGTGTCAATGGCATGTCCAGTCGTATTCGCTTGAGGCAGGTCTGAATTGAGAAAAAGTTAATAAATAAAGAATTTACACCGACAGAAATCTGTAAACTTCTTGTCAATGTCCAGCATGTCAAAGAGAAATCTGTCTTCATCTCACCTGTACATCTTTTTTGCTACCTAGCCTCTCCACTTTGTCTATGAAATCCTCAAACTGTAGTTTTGGGTACAGCCTGTGGGCCCAGTTCTCCATCTTCTGCATGAGGAGCCGCAGGTCCTCAGCCTGATTAGACACACACATCCACACACACACACAAATGGTTTGCTTTGTATTCATGATATATTCTGAATAATTACAACCCAAACTCCTACGACTATACAGTACGTTGACAGATTTGCTGTCAGCTCTTACCTCGTGCCCTTTGCCTTTGAAACGAACATTATCGAACAGCGTGCGCAGAGCTGGAAGTCCTCTGTCTGAGGTCAGCCTAGAGACAAAACACTCTGAGTCAAATATTTCATGTTTTAGCTGTAACTTTGATCATAAAGTGATCACTATTATAAAAATGCATCCTTAAGTCATTGTTGTCCTTGTGGCTCAACCTGTTACTAATGATGTACAGGTACCAGAGAGTTTAATTTACTGCTTTTTAAAGACCTCTAAAGATCTTTTTCTTATTCAAATAAGCACTGTAGGTAAGTATCAAGGTGAGTAGCATTAGGTGCAGTGCAGAAGTATGTATATGTAAAGACTCTGCTACACTTAAATGGAACAGAACCTTCATTAATATGATTGGTGACACCTGTATTTACCTGCTGTTTCGTGTCAAAATAGCTGCGGTGAAAAAGGTCTATTGTGCAATTGTAATATGAAATTTATGGTGATAACCTTTCTAATAAGAAGTTTGTTTAATGTCATTGCAATTTTTTCTATTTATATATGAAGTATGTATTGTTGATATAGTATTTTCCTCTGAGAATTGTTTTATGTACAGCCTAACTGACCTGTATGATTAGACATGCCTACAGTGACAAGTTAATTGAGCGCACCTGTTTAAAACAGTGAGTCTAATCATGTTTTCTATTATTGACCCTGACGAAGGCAGCTCACTTCTGTTGCTCTTCCAAATACATATTTTAGCATCTGAGTTTATAGTTTTGTGACATCAGACTTGTTGGCTGTGATGCAGAAGAACTTGACTCATTTTGACAAAAAGAAAAAGAGGGATAAAGCAAATTAAAATGTTGAAATGAAGACCTTATCAATTCAAATTTAAGACTAATGACTTTTAATGACTAATATTCATAAAACTGAATTTAAGGCATCTTAAGACACTTTAAAGAATTGCCAACACCCTGCTGCAGATATTACATAATCCCAGCCCAATGTACTTGTTGAGCTGCATTGATTCCAGTTCTCTAGGATGATATAAAGATAGTCATAGGTACCTCTGAGAGTCCAGTTTGGGCTGTGGTCTCTTGACTCCTGTCCTTTTAGCAGCAGGAACCTCAGCCAGTTTGGATACATCTCCTTCTCCTTCTCCTTCACCTGCATCAGCCACACCAGACAGTCATGATGACAGCATAGGTTGTCAACATGATTTTACTGACAGTTACTACCAGACACCCTTTTGCACAGCAGGTGCCTTCACTGCAAGTGTCCAGATCTGCCGCAAGGAGGCACTGTTGTGACTGTTAAACATCAGCCTGCCTACAATTACTTCTCAGCATTCTCCTCACCATTTCCAAAAGGGTCTGCCTCCTCTCCTGCCCCCTGGCCTGGGGAGTGCGGTGGCGGGAGAGGTGGAAAGGTTTCATCCTCTGTGTGGTCGTAGTCAGGAATGTCAAACAGGCCATCTTCCATTGGATCAAACATTGTGCACAGGAGCCCTGGTGAGAGGAGGCAACACCACCTGCATAGTTAAAGCATAACTCCAGCCATCCTATTTCCCAGTCATGTCGATTCCAACCAAAATCTACTCCACTTTTACAGCTACTTTGTGCTGTTTGCCTGGGTACAGATCTCAAATACAGTCCCATGGGGCCAGTGAATGCTCCAAAAATCATCTCCAACATAAATCAACATTTTAAAATTATTTTGAAAAAAATTTGGTCGGCAAAGCAGTAAAAGCTCAAAATTGAAACCATTAGTGACTGTGGCTGGTGAATGACAAAGTTTGTTCACTATCAAATTGATTTTACTGAACAATATACAACAGATAGAGGATTATCTGCATAACTAAGGACAATGCATTAGTTTTCATAAAACTTCAACCAACAAACTGGACTGGTTCCATTTCCTTTCATTTTAATACTGTGGCCACTGGTTTAAGACACAGAACAAAAAGTGGAGACTCAATCCATCTTTCTCCATTAACGTTAGAAATGAAGCATTTAGGTTCGTGTCCCTCTACATTATGATGATTCTCACTCATAGTGTTGATCTTTGTTGATTCCTGTATCTTGAAATTCAATTTGAGAACTGTCAAAATGACCGTTAGTTTAAGGTTTGGTTCATGAGGAAGGTCTCACCCACGATAGCAAAATAGTAAGATTATGTTTTGAACGCCTAATTTTCAACGCTCGAGCCTGACCACTGAATCTGACAGACGTCAAACACATTACGGCGCTAAGTCCAAGTCCAAAATAGAGAGCACAAAACTCATCAACAGCCATTTCTCGTATCCACCATGGCTACAACAGAAGGCAGGTTTACGTCTTGACTATTTGGCTACCATCTTTATCTATATTGGAGGAAGCAACACTGTGCAGTTAGAAAAAGCGCTGCTAATAGCTGCTGGCAGACTGGAGACAGCTCGGCTAGCAATGAAGCTACAGTCCCGCGCTAAAACCTACAGGCTGGATGTCATGACACGCAACGAAACGGTGTAAAGTTGGCGAATGATATAACCTAAACCACGCGTCTTCAACATGATAACAGCTGACAAGATGTGATACTGTTATTGAAGTGAATTACGATGACAGTACCTTTAGTGAGCTGGTCAGTAGCAACAAGGTGACGTTAGCGGGCTTTCTAAAAACTTATTCTTCTTCGTCTTGTTTATTTCCTGTAGATGGAGAAATAAGCTTCTTCTTCTTTCTTTTTTGTTTTATGGCGGTTGGCAAACAACTTTATGGCACATTACCGCCACCACCTGGACAGGAGTACAGTGTAGGTCTAGGATATATAAAGTACAAATGTAGCTCTTAGATCCTATTTATTATTCCTGTAGCATTTCACTGCTTATTTATGACATATGCTGCCCTCACTTTCTTTCGGTTTGATCTTTAGAGCTATCTGTAAGGATTCTAAAATACCCTTACCTTATAGTTTACTATGGTGTTATTCTATATCTGAACTTTCTTTTTCACTTCTCCCAGTTCTTATCAAGTCGATTTTAGATGCAGCAATAACCATGGTTGAACAGCAGGAAACACACAGTGAGGCTAAATTATTTTCTTAATATAGACCCAGTTCTCCATTTTCCCTGTCCCATGCCCAGTGAAAGCTTCTCATGCTTCTCCTTTCTTTCTCCCAACACGGCTCTAAAATTATCTTTGTTGGATGATTGTCCTCATGGCCCTGCGGATTACCTTATAGCGTAGGCTATCGCTGCCACCCACAGTTCATTAAAAGCATTGGATCAGACAACAAAAAATACAGTCCTCTTCTTCTCCACAAGTTGACACATATATCATGCCAAATAAGGCAAGTTTTTCAAGAAAAGGAAGAGATACCAAGATCTTCAATCTCCGTGAGCTGTCTTGGACTTAATTCAGCATATTTTTGTACAGGCCTACCAACAATGTGATGCTGGGGAGACCAGTCAAAAAAAGCAATTATGCTTTTCTATACTTGCTATCAGAGCGCATTGCCCTGACCTCAACCTGGATAGTCCAAATCTCCTTAGATCCTTCTGCACTCCCACGGAGACAACCTGGATTGAATAATAATATGTGCTCCTATTTCCTTTGACAAATTGTAGCATTCTACTGGACTCACTGTCAGAACGATGTCTGTTCTCTATTTGGAAATACTTTTTAAAATTTATTTATTTATTTATTTATTGAAGCATGTGGATGGGCTCCTTTGTTTGCCTTACCTTCCACACGGACCCATATGATTCCCACAATTGAATTCTGAATAAGCAAATGAAAAATTCTCACTCTCAACGTCAGGGGGAGTCCTATAGAGGCCGATTCTTTAAAGCTATGAATGCACCGGTCGGGAACCGCACATGTTTAATTAACTTCCTCGACCCCAATATAAAGCCCATATTAATGTCACTAACTCAGAGCTAAAAAACAAAAAAAACAAAAAACCTAACCCTAATTTTGTGAACCTTACTTACTCATCATATCCAGTTAAAGCAAATGACTGGAGGTGCGTTGTTTCTCAAAGGTCTGCCGTGACCCGGATTCGAACCGGGGTTGCTGCGGCCACAACGCAGAGTACTAACCACTATACGATCACGGCGAGCCACCATGGAGACCGCAGGTCGCGTCTCTGTGTCTTTGGTCCAGACCGCCCAACTCATCACCTGATTGTATGGATTGGCTTGGAAGCAATGGAGCATGGATTTCCTGTACATATAAGCAGTGCTCTGTAGGCTACTCTTATGCACCACAGTTATAGCCTGATCGGTGGTGGAAACGAACCCAAACCTATCTATCTATCTATCTATCTATCTATCTATCTATCTATCTATCTATCAACAACTCTTCAATAACATTCATTCTTTAGAACCATATAGAGCTATCAGCAATATTTCCCTCTGAAACGTAGAGCACTAAATATAAAGTAAATGACTCAGTAACTTATCCCGCCTCTGTTTATAATAAAATGGTTTCACTGTAAATTATCTTCATGAGACAATGCATAACAATGACTTTTCTAATATGGTATTCACATTCATGCAATGAAACTGGATGCCTTTTTCGCAATACAGCTCTACGGATGTATGACTCCTTTAACTAAAACTCTAACTCGGCACAGATTCTTCTCCAGTTTCCCAGTATTGTCTTTACTCTCTTTGCTGTCATTTTTTATATTGGCAAGTTAAAAATGAAAAGTGCTCTCTTAAATGCAAATGTGGCATCAGTTTGATATGTGTGTGTGTGTGTCATAGTTATGAGCAAATTCAGTGGGATAGTAGGAAAATGACTGACAGCATATTATTAATTCAAAGAACTCCTCTCGTCAATCCGATAACATCTGTCCACTGCACCTGTGTTCAAATCTATCTAGACATTGTAAACATTGAGCCCTGACCCCCTCGGTTTCCCTGCGCGAGCTTCCTCCGCCCGTGCCGTTTTCAGCCAATGGGCTTTGAGAAGAGGCGACATCTCCGATGCAGGAAACCCTCTCCTCCTCCTCCCCCTCCTCCTCCTCCTCCACTGGTGTTATCAAGTTGAGAAAAGTGGCAGAAATAACTTCCGGTTATTACTTTCAAAATAGACCATTATTGACTAACGTGTTGCAATGTTTTGTGAGTAGTTGGGCCTATAATGTACCAGGGAGAAAACGAGGAATGTATGTTAAGGAAGTTTTGCAAATGGCTGTTTCGTTTTTACTCTTTTTTACTGCATGTATTAACATAAAAATATTTCATTAATGGAGACAAATCGACACTCATACAATGCTCTCCTTCGCACCTGTCACTCCTCAGACGTGCTGAGGCTTCACTACTTTATAAAAAAGAAAGAAAGACATGAAATGCCACCATAGCTAACATATCAAACATTAGGTACGTGTAGCATATTAGCCTTTAAGGTGATTTTCTAATGTCTTAATCATTTCCATCTGAAGTCTTTTGAACTTCCACATGCACTAGTGATGAGACTTGGACTTTCTATGAAAATATTTACGATTATAATATTTCCTTTAAATTTTAGCACAGTTCCTAGCCTTGTGCACTGTTGGTCAATTGAGAATAGAATCAAGCACCCCTTTATTTTATTTTATTTTATTTTTTTTATTTTCATTCTTTGTTCCTGTGGGAAAAGTTCGACATTTATTTTAAAGGCAGAACCACCGTACTTCCTGTACAGTGCTTGCTCACTCTGCCATACTTGACGCAGCTCAGCTCAGAGCCCTGCTGCTGCAATAGTGAGTGGTTGTGACTGATGAGTGCAGCGCTGTGGACGCGACAAGCTTTCCCTCTTTAGTTTGGATTCTTTACCCCTTTATTATTTCGCATTTTTGCGAAACATTTCTTCGAGAGGGCGACACGCAGCAGATTTTTGAGGATGTCTGTGGCCGGGCTGAAGAAACAGTTCCACAAAGCCAGTCAGGTATGGAGACGCCCGTTATTGCACCTTCAATAACAATTGTTTGGATGTGTATCTAACATAAAACGGATTGTAGTCTCAGATTGTGACAAATAGCTAACAGTGGCCAGTGCCTATCACTGACATGTGAATCCGGACTGCTGTGGCGCAGACTGAACCACTGTCTCGCGGAATTCATCTTCGGCACGATCTAGCTACTTTTTAACCCCGATACGTTCTGTTCTCTCGTGTATGGAGATCGCCATACCAAATGCCTGTCAAAAATATGCCAATTTAAAGTTTCCTCGCGTATCTGCAAGCAAATATGCGTGGTAGATAAGAACTCAAGGCCATTTTTCGAATAAAAAGGATCTCCCAGAAAATGCGGCGGCATAGAAGTTATTCACCAAGTAGCGCATCACTTAAATAAAATCTCAACTTTTACAGTTGGTTCATAATGCGCCTGCTGGTTCCCACTGTGTGCTTCTGGTGGAAGATGAGCCTGGGATTAACTGTGAGGATAACAGGCAAACCAAGTATAAAAGTTTAATTGTTTTGAAAGAAGCGCTGCTTGGTTTATGGGAAGTATGCCGAAGAGTGGATCCTAAAATAACAGATATGGTCTCACGTAATGCAGCGAGGAGTTAGAACGGTTAACGTGTGTACCCATCCCGACACATCAAATAGTCTTTTTTTAATTTGAGTTTGGCGTGATTTTCTCTCCATACGCGGCGACGTACTGAGGCTAGCTACTTTTTGAGTCACGAAGGGGACCACAGGCAGGCCTATTTTTGCATTAGTTTATGCACAGAACTGTATTGTTACCATTGAAAACATCAAATTTATTGACCATATATTGTGGACAGATGTCACAACAAATGTGCGATAATGCAGCCACGTTCTGCTTTGCCCGCCTTTGGGGGGAATCATTACAAAAGAAACAAAAGTACCCAGTCCACTGGAGGCTAAGGAGACAATATATTGCTGGTCCCCCAAACTTATCAAGTCTAAAAAGAGTAGGACAATTTTGAAGGCAGATTCAAAGAAACGAGACCACCAGAAAGCTATACCCTGGTTACACGCCGTTATCTCTGCTATGGAGACTGTTGCCACACTACGTTCAAAAAATCTGGCACTTAAATGTGGCTTTGCTTATCGGCAAATGCATATACTTGGTAAAGCATGCCTTAAGACCTTGTACGAATTGGTAGGAGCCACTCTTCCATGCGGTATAAATCCAGACAATGCACTTAAGTAAGCTATCACCATTTAAAATAGGCTCTTCTGGTATTCCCACAAACTTCCGCCACCAAAATACACCATGGTGGGCGGCAGTGAGCAAGTGTAAGCCAGTAGGTGCTAACATTTGACATTTTCTTGAAATAAAGTGCCGCTTGATGGAAGTGAAGTGTCTTTTAACGATTCAGTTCTGCTAGTGAAGCAATTGGTCGGTTACTTGATTAGTATATGGACAGAAAATTAGTTGATTATAACTTCAGTAATCGATTAATCGTTTTAGTCATTTATGATGTAAAAATCCCAAGCATTACAGCTTCACTAAGATCACTCACATGCTAATATTTGCTTTTCTTTGTTCATATATCATTAGCTAAATGAATGCTTTGAATTTCTTTGGCTGGTGGTTACACTAAGAAAGCAATTTGAAGATACTCTGAACTTATGATGAACACTGACTTTTTTTTTTCGACAGTGAAATAGGCCTAATCATTATCACTAGTATAAAGCTTTATTAATAAGCAAGGCAAGATGCATTACATTTTTCAAGGTTATGTGTTCCAGTTTGGCTTAAGGTTGTCTGCATACACCTTCTACCTATGTTGTCCATCTGTTCAGCCTCTCCCCACCCCACATGAAGTCTATTGGTGCATTATGTTATTGGTCAGCCATAACACTGCAGATATATGTTATGTCCCTTGGTCTGCTCTAAGGAATAGGTGATGTGGCCAAAATATTACATCATAATAGTGTTTGAGGGTATTTAGTTTTCCAATATGCATAACACAAAAAATAAAAGTAGCTGAGATTACCGTGTAATGAGATTACCAAAGTGTCTCCTCCATTCAGATTGTTGAGTCATGTTACTCTGCTTAAATATAATCAAGAGGTTATAATTTAGTTTCACTATATCATGACCTGTCATTGATTATTGACTAATTAGCATGCTTCTCTTTGCCTGTTACAGTGAGAACTGGTGTGTCCAGCTCAGTTCAGTGTCAATATGTGAACATGAGCAATATGCAAATGATATCTTTCAATCTGAGTATTTTACACAGCCTCCATTTAAAATCTGGCGAGTTACTCTTTGCAGCCATATGTACATTTGTGGAGTTGTAAGTTTCATTTTCACAGCAGGAGGCTCTCTCAGTCAGATTGGGTGCAATGGTTTGTGCATCTCCAAATGACAGTTGCACAGCCAGCTCAGTGTTCAGTGCAAGGGACAAACATACATTTCCATTTGATGTATGATCACGTAGACTCTAGCTACCGGCAGTGGCAGTTTTAATAATCACTTTGCAACGTGCATCTGGGCTATTTCTGAATAAAATATCCTTGATGACGGTTCTGTAAAAATGCACACCTTAGCATGAATTCATACCCATATACCGTGTACCTCCCAGCCCTCCAACAGCTAAATATATAGGCTATTTTAATAGGTGCAGATATGTGACGCATATGGGCAGCAAGGTGGGATAGTGAGCAACAGTGATTCCATATGATAGGTTGTACCAAATCAGCAGCTCAACTATTTTATATGTTACCTAAAGGCCTGCTGCATAGTTACTTTCTAGCAGCTCTAGCCAAGAACATGTTTTCCTCAGTGTGACCGTTCAAGAAACATGCAAGTTGTGCAATTGCATATAATTCCTCCTTCTTTCCACAGCATAAACCAGTTCTTGCTTAGTCACATACAGTGAGTCGCAGGCCTGAACCTGTCTCATCAGCTACATAACATGATAATTAGCCACATAAAGAATCCAGCGACCTCTTCCCATGTGTTCCCACATCCAGCAGTATTGTCATTTGTCGATACAGCAGCACCATTGCCTGTGTGTATAATCGAGGCAGTGTCTACTGTATCGTTGAAATTCCCACACCAAATGCCATTACTTATCTAAGCAAAGCGAGCGCTGACGTTGGCGATGACCTTAGACCGGCCTCTGGGTGAATCACAGATCAGGTCAAACACTGGAGATTTAATTCATCTTGCTGTGTACAGAATGACGCTCTCTTGTCCCTCCGCAGCCGAGAGTAAATCTCATTTTAGCCGTCTGAATATGAATGCCAGTATGGGATTATTCAGCTGGGTAAAGTTATTCCATTGTGCCTAAGTTAAATGTCAACACTGCACATCCTGTGTGTGTGTGAGCATATGTGCGTCTTTGTGTCAGGCACATGTTCTGCCTTTCCCTGCCGATGTGTTTGTGTGTGATGTGGTGTGTGATCTCCTCCCACAAGCTCATGCAAATCAGCACATTACCAATGGTGCAGTTTCTCATTCAACTGGAAATGTTGTGACACATTAACAGTCTGTTGAATGATGTCATATTCCTGGAAGCGCGATGCCGGAAGTAACACACTTTTTTTTTTTTTTTTTTTTTTTTTTTTTTTGCAAT
>OMKZ01035334.1:1469-13356 GCA_900302535.1 Neoniphon sammara | reverse complement strand
TTGGAGAAGGCTCATCAGAAATATAGCCAACCTGAGTCATTTAATCAGGTTCACAATGAGTATTCCTAATTGCCAGAATTTGAAATTAACACTAGCCACAAGCTAAATGATTGTACTTTGCCACTTTTGCACATAGCTAGTAGTTACACCGGGGACCTAATGCATTCTCTGATGGAAGTTCATTCACTTCAAATGACAGAATGCATCACTACTGCATCATTCTGGATTGTTTGTAATACATGCATAGATTAAAACCAGCATTATTTAACATATATCCAGATAATCATTGATATGAACTGATATAATACATTTTACCGTTATAATATTTTTGGCCATATTGCCCAGGCCTAATAGAAATCTGAACACAGCAACATAATTGCATTAAAGATTAAGTATGATGCTGGCATTGGGCCTATCTAAAAATAAACGACTGTGGTTTGCTGACCAAAAAGCAGAGCTTCTTGCTGTAATTATCATCACTGTTTTCTTTAGTTCAAGCTAAAGTTAGAACCAAGCTTCCTATTGCTGGAGTGGTCCGCGTTAAACGTTGACAGTGGTGTCTGGGTCTGAGCTGTCACATGTTTTCTTCACCGTAGGTCAGGGTGCAGAATGTTGACGGGTGTGTGTTTGCACGTGTGTGTGCCGTCATGTGCACACACAGCTGTATATTGCTTATCTTTTCCTTGGCTGTAGCAACATGGTATCACAGTAACCTGTGTACCCCTGCAGGCAGCCACTACAACAGAAACAATATGACACTAGATAGGGATGCAGCTGACTCCTCGGTGAAAAGAAGCCATCCATCTTTAATGAAGGAGCCGTGGAGGGAGTGAGGCAGGGCTCGCCTGGCGCTCTGGCAGGCAGCATTTCAGCCCATAAACATTTCAGCTACTCATCATCAGCATCATTGTGTGCTACTGTACCGTGACGTGGCTCAACCATTATCTGTGCTGCCGGTACAGAATTAGCCCCTTCCAGTAGAGGAGCAGCCTCACTGCCGTTGGTTATCGTAACTGATACCATAATATAACAGGGTGTTTGTCAGAGGAATTCCCCAGTGGTAACATCTGATACCAAGAGTGCTTAAAAAAATGTGACGTTTGATACATCTGCCTCGCTCAAGTGTGTTTAAACAAGACACTGAATCTCTTCCAGAGAAGCTGTTATGTGTTGCTGACCTCTGACCTCAGCGTGTTATGCTGTCAACACATGATCACCAGCGAATCAGTCTTGTCCTGGCCGAGCCATTGTTTACCAAGGCAGAATGTGGTGACAAACTCAGAGGCTGCACTACCTTGGGTGTCGGATTTTACACCTTGTGCAGATTCAGATTACTTGACCTTTCTCCCTCTTTTTACTGCTGACCTTTGAGACCGCATCTAATCAGATTACAGCTCTGTGTGACCTACAATGAGCTGAAAGATGGAGAAGTTAATATCATGCGTGTCCGAGTTTCCCAAGCTGTAGAATAAAGATTAGAATGTTACCACAACCTCAAACGAGAAATGTATTTTGCTTTTTGATGTTGCCCATGGCAGAAGACAATTTGCATGTCGTGCATTCCTGATATGAACACTTAAGTGTCAGCAAGCCTTCCTGCATCCAACCCAGCAGTAAGTGCAGAGAATTTCCCTTTGGAGACAAATAAAGCATCATCATGTAATTATTACATTACTATATCTCAGTCATGTTTATTTGAGCCAGTGAGCCTGTTTTGTGCCATTAAAAGGCAATTAGCTGATACTTCATTGTGGTACATGTAGCATTTTAATATTGTAAATTGTTATTTCATTAATTTTGAGACACTAATTACCATTATCAAGAGACCATTGCCAAGAAGATTGGCAGCCTCCACTGGGCTCTACCTTATTTTATATTGTGTGCCACTGGGTCAGATTTGGTGGGGAATCTTGTGGAATGCTTTGGGACAGGGGTTTCCAAAACACGTCATGGACCCCCAAAACACATGATTTTATTCTTAGGTTTGGAGATAACAAAAGTAAATATAGCCAGACTACGATCAAACTAGGATCACTATAACTTACAATCAAAATGGCCTTCCTTGTATGTTTCCTTGTTGATGTAACTTTCAGAAAACGTTCTAAAAGTTTTCTGTTTTCTCCTTTTTTCTGGGGACCCCCTACGACCCTTTAAGGGAGCCCTGTTGATCCCTGGACCCCGGTTCGGAAACCAATGCTTTAGGGCACAAAGGCAGATTGCTTTACAGCACAAAATGGGAAGATGGGGCTGTTCTTCCAGCACAGATGAATGGCAGATGGTGGAAGGAATGATAGGCAGATGGAAAAATCACTTCCAACAAATTTTTAAGTGGCTTCAGTAAAGAGATGCCAGGGACGGTCTTAACTCTGAGAGACATTAATAACACAGGCAGAAGATAGAGGTTGCCAGTCATCTCAACCTTGGTCTCATTTGTTTATGGTAATTATACCAAAGTATAACACTTGATTGCACAAGGATGTATCAGTGTTTAAAAAACACGTGCACCTACTTAAAGTAGGTGCAAGTATAGTTGCAAGTAGGTGCAAACTTAAAGTTAAGTCTTACAAATTTATTCCATTTGTGAAAAACTTGGCATTGTGCATGCCCACTTTCTAGCTGTCATTATGATCTCACCAAGCGGCCTGACAAAGGAATCATAATTACATCAGTTCTGGCCAGAGCTTGTCAACTAACTGCACAAATGATGGTAATGGACAAGTGTGTCCCTGCTCTGGATGAACCTCTGTAATGAGGCAATTACCTGGGATGCCAGGTTTAACCCAAGCATGACAAAGTGGGATTAATCCAATTATGTCATGCTGTCTGATGGTTTTTTTTTTAATTTTTTGGGAGAAAAGATTAACCGGCTTTTAATTCCTTTGACTGATTGACAGGCACAGCTCGCTTCTTTTTATACAGCTTTACTCTTTTCAAACAGCACTACAAGTTTAAGGTCCTTATTTTGAAGCCGATGCGGATCAAGCACAGCGACCTTGCCCTGCTGAAGTGGTAATTTTGTTGGGTGTGAGCAGAATTTTTCCCACCAGCAGCAGCACTGCTCAATGAAAGACCTCAAGGACATTATAAATTTTCTTTCTGCTCTACATCACTCAACGCCCTCAGGACGACATGTTTTCCCAGCTCCTCGCTGCGTTTCATCATCCAGAAACACCTGTTTGGATGCAACACCCGCATGTGTCGCCTCCTTCCCAACAGGTTTCCTAAGGTTATCGCCTGAAGCAGTTATAGCTGTGACAAACAACGTGATGTGGTAGAGTAAACAAATGACATGCAATTGTTATGGTTAAGTTTAATAATGTCTGGAATTGGACAGGAAATGAGCAAAAAAAAAATCTTTCTACATAATCCGAATAAGCGCTTCAATCATGCAAGCAGGATTATTATGGGGAGTTGTCAGTTAGGGTTGTACCCGGCTTGGAATTTCCAGAGTCGGCTGTCCAATACGAAGATTCCACTAATCACGGATCTTGTTTAAAAAAAAGAAGGCCCGCGTATCTAAATAAATGCAAACAATAAATGAACAAATAAAGCAACTTTTTATCTTAGATGAAAACAGTGTAATGGTTCAGTCTTTCCTGCAACAATAAAATAAAACGTAACAAGGGGAAAATGTGGAAGGACTGCAAAGTATCTGTTTGGCTGCTCTCACCACTGGATAGCGGTCATCTGTTTTTTTCTCCACCCGCTCAGTGTTCTGCTTCCTCTGCTGACATGAGCATTGCTGTCTCAGCCCCTCCACCGCAAACTGAAGCTTCTCAGTTGGGCGACACTAGCACACATCATGTCAATTCATTTTGCATCTACTAGTGCTAAAAGGATATAAAAACTTAAACTTGGTCCATTCCCTATTGCAGTATAGCCTATTCCCACTGCATTTTTAAGAGCCCTATTGTCAATCTATAGAATCGTGTTATTGCGCATGTAGACAGACATATATGAATGACTGCAACCTTTTGAATCACTTATGTGAGAGAAACCACAGGCAGCGGACGAAATAGTGGAAACACACTTTATTGTACTGCAGAGTAAGTCATATCTGCACATGCGGTTCTTGAGTTCTTGAGTTTTTCCAACATAAAACGCAATGGTGCGCATCATCAAGCGTGGAAAACACGGTGACAGGGATTATAATGCCTCCAGAAACGTGAATTCAGCTTCACAAAAGGGGGCATCATCTGCCCGTGGAAGCCTATTCGGGGTGCTTCATATTCATATCTTGTGACTGCACGCCGCCTGGCAGGCACATTGGTTTCCTGTTAGGAGAAGCTGATTTGGACTACCTGTAAGTGCACCACAGCAGGGCCTGCGTTTTAAACAGAATGAGAAGCGCTCATGTGGTTTGCCATGACTGATGCCTGCCGATGCCACGCCGACCATTAATGTATTCTTCCCACTCCAACCCCTTTTATAACAGGTGAACTGCTACTGTGACAGAACCTCTGGTCACAAAATCCTCAAATATCCGTCGCTCATACCGAAATGAGCCTCAAAAACAGCACCTATCTGTATGCAAGCTTGTTTATAGGGGCAGTCTCGCTGAGAGTCAAGTAAATGGTTTTCCTGGCAGCAGACTAACGGCGTTTTGTTTCACTTTGATTCCCTGAGAAAAAGTAACAGTACACGGTTTCATATCCTGCCCTTTCTTGTAGCCCAAGGTTACATACATCTGCCTGGCTGGCTTGGTGGAATACAAGAAAAACACAATGTCTGTCTGCTAGGGTGCTGCTACCTCTTCCTTCCTGCACACTGTGAAACTTGAACATGAGAAGACAGTTCCACCCACGGCTCAACAAGACTGAATAGCCTCCTCCACACACACACACACACATACACAAACACACACATGCACACAGACTATGAAAGCTGTGGTTCCATGTAAACACAGGACGGCACTTGTATTTGTAGTGCTGGCCAGATAACTGTGTGTTTGCGAGTGTGTGTGTGTGCATACAGTAAATGCTGAAAGAAAGGCTTCTTTCATGGTGTTATCTACTTCAAGGCCTCTCAAACTCATATCATTTTTTGTCATAGACTTCTCAGATAGACATTAGAGGTTGCAGCCATCCATATGTTCAGATTAAATCTCAGGGATAAACATGGGAGGCTTTTTATTGCTGCTAATTTAGTTTTGACTTACAGAACTGACTTATAAAAATAGGACGACAATAGTGTTGAGATTGAAACCACTGATTAGAATAGTTTTTCTTCTACCCTTTCTATTTGTGATATTTTTAGTTAACTGAATTAGATAAGTATTCCTCATTTTGCTGGAGAGCCCCTAAAACCCCTCCAAGGACCCCAAGGGGCCGTCAAACTTCCCCACTTGGGAAACCACTGGTCTAGCCAGCAGCCCACTTTCAACACTGATCTTGTAGAGCTGGGTTTGGAGCCAGCTATCTTCCACCTTTTGCTGACTGTAAAATCAGTGAAGAGTGGCTAACTTCAGTGGGGGTTCATTGTTTTTATTAGTGACACACATAGGCACTGTCTCTGTTGGTCCATAGATCTCATATTTGCTGTGAGGCAGTGGAATTCAGGGTAGCCTCGGTATGCACCGCTGCCTTGTGTAATCTTAGCGTGTTCAAGCCAAGGCCTATCTTCTCCTAGACTGATAGCACCAGGCAGACACTGGTTGCACTTGGTCATTCTCTGCATACAGCTCACAAGGTGCTTGTTGCTGCATTCCTTTCAGTTCGTTGTTAGATGACTCCATTGACTGTTTAGAATCCCCCTTTTTGTTACCATGTGGACTCCCGGTATCTAAAAATGTCTTTAAGGTGCTCTGTGTAGCATTTTAACACCAATAAATCATGTGACCACATTAATCTGAGAGATATGTATAGTACTGTAAACAAACTATTACAGGGAAGACTAGCACTGCCATTAAATACAGCCTCAAAATCTTAAATTCAACCTTGGATATCAAAAATATTGAGATCAGCCCCATCATAAGGATCTATATTCTTAGAGTTTGTTGGTTTCAATTTTATTTTTATGTTAATTTCATTGGCAAAAATTACTCATAAATCTGTTAAATCCATTTCATAATACTGTACCCGAGTTATGTTTGGACAGGGCTTTAGCTGGAAATCTTTGGGCGGCTCCAGTTTTCCGACCCATCCCATAACTGCCAAGCACTACAAAAACAGACTCCTGTTCAAAACAGCAGGAAATTCATAGTTGATTCCAATTTGTTGTGTATGCACACATACAGTGGATATCAAAGATCTACACACACACACTCTGAAAGTTCACATGAGAGCAAATTAACTTTGTGAATCCTTTTGGAATATGATTTTTTTTAATCTAAAAGAAATACGCCAGACTGAGACAAGATGTTCGATACCATTTTCACCTCTGTTTGTCCACTAGTTTGGTTCCAATGAGTAGCATTTCATGCTAGCTTAGCATAAAGACTTGAAGTCTACAGGAGTCATTAGCCCAGCTCCATCAAAGTGAAAAAATAAACATTAGAGCAACTCCAAAGTTGTCTTATTTACACAATGTATCATGTGTGTTGCACGGTAATGAAATACATGTCTTGAAGCTTTTAGGAGTAGTTAGTTAGATGGTTGGAACTACAACTACTAAACACAGATGGAAGGATACATTTGCTCAGTGGTTATGGTTCCAATCATCTAACTTCTCCTAAAACGACTCTTGTTTTAAAAAAAAAAATTCCATGATGTGTATTTCAAATACACATGATACATTGTGTAAATAAGCTTTGGAGTTGCTGTAAGGTTTATTTTTTCACTTTGACAGAACTAGGCTAATGACTCCTGTAGACTTCAAGTCTTTATGTTAAGCTAACACAAAATGCTACCCATAGGAACCGAACCAGTGGACGTACAGAAGTGAAAATGGTATCATCTTCTCAACATCTTGTCTCACTCTGGATAAGTCAGAAAAAAGCTGTTTTGCCCAAAGCATTGGAGTATTCTTTTAACATAATTACAACACTCAGTTTTATGGGATATGCGCACTAACGCAACCAAAATATTTTACTTTTCAAATTGTCAGAAATAAGTTGCCCTTTGCATTTACCTTGATCTTTCTGGCCACTAAGTGAAAGCATGGGAAGATTCAAAGGCTTTTTGAGTCTCAAAGCAATAAAAACAACTAAAATTCAAAAGGATGTACAGGCTTTTGGTAACTATGCTATGCAGACACACCTCTGATGAACTACCCTAAGAAAGTTAGCACTGTTCTGTCCCCTCCCTTTGCTCCTGCAGTGCAGCTCCTTAGGGAAACACAGCAACACAACACAGCTCAGTTACCACGCACACACACCAACAGTAATCCTGTGTACGAATGTGCAAGCCAGTGATTCACCTCCTCGAGAGATTCCACATTGTTTTGAGGGGAAACTGCTGTTTACTCCAACTGGCCCTGTGGTTTCACTCCATGCCACTTTCGCTCCTCCAGCAGCATAAATTAGCCGAGAGAACGTGTGATTTGTGAGAGACTGACAGTGAGTCAGCAAGCACAAAATAAGCGACGCGTCAGACTCTTGTTCCTCTTTTTTTTTTCATGACCCTCTGCATTCTTTCTCTCCGGCTATACCCTGCAGGCAGACAGGCCAGCCAACCTGGAATGCTTCGCAACTCGTCCAGACTAATCTCCCATAAGATAAACCACCAGAGAGGCAGCAGGGAAAGGCTGTGCAGTACATTATGTCACTCTGCTTTACAGTTATGAGAAAGAGTAACTATTAGCACACTGCAAAACATGCCCATCAGAGTTTAATCTCGGACTGATTCTTCAAATCCTACCTCTTAATACCTTAAAACCTTAAACGTAAAAGCTGTGCCAATGCAAAGATTTCATTTGTTTCAAGCGCAGGTCAGATAAGTTTATACAACGCATTCAAATATGACTGTACAGACTATGGTGAGATCCCATGGCACGTGTTGCTTTAAGGATTATAATCCAGACCCATATTACACATGGATGTGCCTTTGTATGACGGCTACGATGTCTGCATTGGCATTCTGTGGTAATCCGTTTCTGTGATTCCACATGGCTTTGCAAAACAAATTTTTGTGATTTAAACTTTTATATAGCGGATTGATCATTGGGTTATTCTTGACTGCCTTCTATTGCATGCTTATATGTGTGCCTCCCATAGACTGTTGACATTGCTTATTAACTACTGTCCACATCTCATTACATTTCCCCTAGTCATTTTGCTGTAAATGCAAGGTTTATTAGATGAAATGTAAATTGATTTTTTTAACAGGTGCTTGTTTTAGGGTCAACCCTAGCTTGAAATTAACTGCTGCCGTGCTAACAAAGAGCCCTAAATAAGAAGACATATATGTGACAACAGACTTTGTGAGGCTGCATTTTTTAAAGGATTATGTCATTATTATTATTTTTCTTGAGTGTAGTAAAGGGAGTTTTGACATGCCCAGCACTGCAATGTGTAGACAACACCAGCATTAACTGTGGTGAAGAGTGTTATTCTTAAACAGCTGATGCCAGGCTGAAATAGGATATGATACTAGCATTTCCCTAGTGTTAAAACCAATACAGTCACATGTAATGTGCGAGAAATCAGGGCAAAATATATTCTGTGATTTGATGCTGACGCGCTCTCCCCCTCTGGCGTTTTGTCTTAGTCACTGTTTTCCCACAAGCTCCAGATTTGTGCTTGGCACCTTCTTTAATAAATCAGATCGGTGCTTGGTGTTGGCAGTAATTTAGATTTTAGCACGCGTTGTCATTGACAAAGTGTGTCTTGAATCAGCAGTGTGGCCAACCTTAGACTCACCTTGTTGCACTCCATCACCATGAAATGGACTAGCAGCACAATCACTCACACACGCCATGCAGGTTGGCCATTGGTCGCCGTTGTAGATTGTGGTTGAAGTATTTGATTAGGCTATATCGCTCATACTTCATCTGTGTCTAGGGCTTCCTCTAGCGTATGAAACATATGTGCTGCGGGAGTCAACGCCACCATTTTTCACAATAGCTAGCCAGCTGCAGGGGTGATTCACGGTGGTGTGATAATGATTTGTGACCTCCTGGAGCTGGAGTGATCTGTGGGCTGGACCGGGCGGCCCAAAACGACTCATTCTTGGCACATGATTGGACACCACTGAGCTGAACTCAAGGCCTTTTTTAGAGTTAAGAAAGGGTAGAAGTCTTAAAGTTTTGCAGGTAAACCGTTTAGAGGAAATATTAAAATGACGAAGCTTCTTGGAATGCATTTTTTCTGTGGGGAAATCAGCTCAGTCAGGCATATTTATGTTCTGATATGTCGACAGATTTTATTTTCATGTTTATTTCGATTTGCAGAATTGGTCTTGACTTTTTATTCTGACTGGCGCTGTAAACATCTTAAGAGGCTGTTGCAGCGTTGCACACTGGCAGCTAGAGCTGGATGATGTGGACAACATCAAATGTATCAATATTTCTGACTTAATAGCTCGATACCAATATGATGATATTATAAGAATGACTGTTGCTCCTTTTACTAAAAGAGATTTTTGATCAACAATAATTGAAGCAGAAGAAGCAGGTAGAGGCAAATAATAGAACAGCTAGAACAGTCAAGTGAGTCCAGAAAACTGCATCCCTGGACTGTAATTCAGCCTTTAAAACCAGGAAAATGAACACTTATGTCATATCTTTTTAACACAATACCCAAAATCCCAGATGATAGCAAGTCTTATATCACAGTCTTGATATAATAGCGATTCATGGATTGTGCTGCTTTAAATTTAACATGTTTAAAGGTGCACTATGCAAAATTTCTGAGGGTTAATTTAAGTGAGGACCATTTAGGTTCCACTGACAAAAACCATGGAAAAGCTGAGTCTAAATGTCCTCACTTAAATCCACCTTCAGCAATTTTGCATAGTGCACCTTTAATCTTGCAGTCACCATATGAGTGGTTTTTAGGCAATACATGGAAAACAGGTACAATATGGTAATATTTCACACTACTTTACTAAGACATTTCATGGTAATGTTTCTTTTCTGGCTGCCGGGTCATAGTGGAGTTTGTTTAGATTAATCGGTGAGAGCGTGTTGTGAAAGGACAAGGACATTGTGCTGCTGTGTGTATGTGTGTGTGTGCGTGTGTGTGTGTGTGTGTGCTCTCACTGCAGAGGAAGGAACAGGGAAAGCGTGTGCCTCCCCTCTGCTCCCACAGGCCCATGTGTAAAGCATTGTATTCAAACTACAGGAAAAAGGAACACATTGATCTAGCAACGCCATCGCACAATCAAAGAAATAACTTGCAAATGGAGATATCATGCCGCTCGTGTCTTTGATCTATGACTGTAAAAACAACACGAACAAAAAGAAAGCCCATCCGGACCGTGAAGGTTACAGCCTGCCGGAGAGTCCCCGTGTGGCCGAAAGCCCCCAGCGGTCGGACCAGTTTCACTTTCACACTAACTGTTCGCCCCGGCCGTTTGCTCCCCGTTCGCCGCGCAGGGTAATTGCAGCCCTGATGTGTAGATTAGATGGCGTCAGTCTGGATTAAGAGCAGGGTATCTGCCCTCTCATCTGCCGGGCCAACACCAGTCATTTGCTGCTCCAGCTGTCACCTGCTGCTGCTGCTGTTACTGCGCTTACTAATGCAGCCAGCCCCGGAGCATCTCATTGTCCCATGGTGCCCTGCTGCTTCCTCCTTTTCTTTTTCTTCCCTCCCTCCCTCTATGCAGTGCAAACCTTACATTTGCACTTCATTCGTGACAAAAGCCGGGCTCCATTATGCCAGCGAGGAAAGCCTTCACGGTATTGCTACACTACAACACTGTCCATCTGAAAAGCTATAGAATTGAGTCTTAAAATCCTACTTTTTTCAGTAAAACAAGCTAAGAAATCTGCAAATGGATAATTTCACTTGTTTCCCAGTCAAATCAACTTGTTTCAAGAATTTTTCCTCTATCAAATGCCATTTTCTTGGTACCAGTGCTTTAGGCTGGCACAGCACCCTTTCTGATTTGGTTTCTGTTGTTCACTTCATGAAACAGAGTTGGAATCAACCCATTTGGAATAGTGTGCGTTTATAATAATACATCGTGGTTGATTGGATCAACCATCTGTCTATTATTAGCTAACTAGTCCAATGAGATAAACAAGGGCCAAAGCAGAGCAAATGGCAGCAAACGTGATGGTGGAATTGAATAAGCACATCAGTAGCCTTGCCGTTTCTATAAGGAAAATCTACACTTGCAAAGCACTCTATACCTTTATGAGTGCACTGTTGTTTCTGTTGTTTCTGTTTTCAAATTCAATGCACTGTTGCTTCTTTCTGCTGTTGTCATCTAAACCACCGCGCCTGCAGCTCCTCAAAGGACGCTGATTAGTTCGGCCGATTTGTCGCTCTCAGTGATGCTGTGGGTGGACCGTGGCCGGTGTGGTGAGTCAAACGAAAATGATTTGCGAGATCTGCTGGCTGCGCGCGTTGAGCGGCGGTCTGCCTTGTTTCAAGATATTGACACACATTTCCAGTAAATATCCTGTCGCAACAGTTTCGGTTGTCACAGGAGTCACACTGAAATAGAAATAGCCATCGAAACAATCCTGAAATGAGAATAAATGACTTAAGGTGGACGGTTTTTGCAGGAAGTATTGTGGAGCCCATCTGTTTTTCATCTCTCCACATATTTCATTCATAGTTGATCCACCCCCCTGTGCTGTCCTAGAAAGGCTCTGGCATCCAGAATGGGCTCATTTCCCCAGTCTGAGCCTGCTAATTTTACCCAGGCTCTGACCCACTTGGTGTCTACAACTCTCTGATTGCTGGCAGCACTCATCGTGGAGTGGAAGGGAAACTATTGGCTTTGGGCACACACACACACACACACACACACACACACACACACACACATTAATTTTCCTT
>OMKZ01035332.1:42084-82280 GCA_900302535.1 Neoniphon sammara | reverse complement strand
ACACACACACACATATATATATATATATATTTATATATATATATAGGGAAGGAATTATTCCCAATTTTTTAACAATACACAGCTATGTGCGACATTTACTCTACATATATTGTATATATGACCTTTAATATGAATGTGACACAAATTTTGAGCATTATGAATATTTTCCATGAATGTACATGAATGCATGTAGTTTCATATTTCCTGTTGGTTTTTGTAACTGCATAATTGTTCCACTTTTACATTACATGCATTTCATTTTGTTTTCTTATTGTATATGTATTGCATTCAGTCTTGATCTCATGCTATTATTTTTGCTTACCGTATTGTTGGAGCAAATTTTCTATTTCACGCATTCTACATAACATGACTGTAGTGTAAAATTGCTAAATTCATGTTTTATATAAATCCAGTTTGCCGTTTTCTGACTTATATTCCATCTGTTAGGAATTTTTTCAGGACACTGTTACTGTTTGCTGCTACAATCACCAAATTTTGCTATGGGAGTAATTACTGTTTCACTTTTTCTAATGCAGAAAGGCTTTCCTCTAGAAACCAGCCTTGATGAGATTCAGGAGTGGCTGAATGGAAAAGGCACTATTGAAAACATTCAAATGAGGAGAAACCAGCAAAGGCAGTTCAAGGTACTGTTTGTTCATAATGTAACATCATTTTCCACCAGGGGAGGAGAAGACTACTTTTATTTTAATTTCATTATATCTATTATTTATTATTTTACAGGGATCAGTGTTCATCTGTTTTGACACAGAAGAATCATCTAAACAGTTCCTACAACGTTCAGATATAAAATCATTCAAAGACAATGAGATGCTTGTGCTGTCAAGGTAAGTTGTGGTGACAAAACTCCAAATTATTTTACTGGCTCAATATCAATGAAATGCAGAAATAAAAAGTAATGATTACATTTCTGAATAACCATGTTCTGCAGGTGTGGATAGCATTGCAAAATATTTGTTGTTGCACGATGTGCCTCAGAAATGGCTGCCGCCTTGCAGCTCTTTGCTAAAACAGGATTTATATAGAATCTGTCCTTGCTGTTTGGTTTTCAGAGAGGACTACCATGCAAAAAAAGCAGAAGAGAGAAAACAGTTCAAAGCAGAGGCAAAAGCCAAAGCTAAACAGTGAGTACATGACATTTCCAGTCTGTCACAGAAATGTATATTCTATGAAAAAATACTGATACTACCCACCATCTCTTTAGTGACAAGGAAGAACAGCAGAAGCAGGTGGAGGAAAAAGAAATGGTAAGAGCCCCAGATGTGGTTATAAAAAAATAAATAAAAAATAAAAAAAACTGAAGTTGTGTAACTGAAATGGGCTTTAGCACACAGAATGTGACCACCCTTACTGATAACTTGTCATTCTCTCTACAGGGTCTGCTTTTGGATGAACAGACAGGTTGCTTGTTGAAATTTTCAGGAGAGCTTGAGAAAGTTTCAAGAGAAGATTTCCATGAATTGTTCTCTGGGCATGGAAAAATTAAATGGGTCGACTTTACAAGAGGAGCCAAAGAGGTAAGTAATCTGACTTCTACTCAATTGTCATTTTGACAGAAGAAATCTATAATGGAGCAACTGATATTTCTTTACCACCAACAAGGGCACCCTCTTGTTTGACGGGAGCGCAAAGGAAGCTTTGGATAAAGCAACAGAGGCAAAGGGAGGCACTCTGCAAATCAAGGACGACGATGTTACATGGGAGGTGCTTGAGGGAGATGTGGAGAAAGAGGTACTGAAGAAGATCATTGAAGCCCAGCAAGAATCGTACAGTAGATCCAAGGGCAAAGGTAAACGTCAGAATTGTTTAATCTGCTGAATCTTTTGATGAGATGATTTTAATAAAACTGAAGTGCTGATGGATCTCTTATGGCGCAAAAGGTGGTAGAGGAAGATCGGGTGGCAGAGGAAGAGGAGGTAGAAGGGGAAGAGGTGGCAGAGATCAAGGCAGCAGAACACAGTACCAAGGCAAAAAGACCAAATTTGACAGTGATGATGAGGAGGATGGTATGTTCATCATTTTCTCCCTAAGTTTCAATTATGTTTTGACAGCAAGACATTTAATACCTGCAACACTTTTCAAAAATGTCTCACTGACCTTTGCTTATCCTCCAGCACCTCAAAGCCCAAAGAAGCGAGAACTAGAAGAAGCAGATGCTGAAGCTCCCCCAGCGAAGGTTGGCAAAACTGAAAATGGTTCTTAATCACAACGTCACAACCAGAGGCTTTTTTTTATTTTATTATTTTTTTGAAAAACATGTATTATAAACAGTGAAAACGCAGAGATGACTCAACTCTTAAATCCATTCCAGTGAAAGCTTCAAGCTTTGGAGAACTGTAGAAAGTCCACTTCGATGTCAACCTATAGAATAATTTGCAATGTAAGTGTGGCGACAATTTTCAGCTGTTTGAGTCCCAGTATATTGTGCCTCCTACATTGTTTGTATACCTATGTTAACTCTCCTTACAATGCCTTTTTGATTTTAACATATTTAACATGAAGAAGTTCCTCTCTGACAGTCATTTAATTTCCATGAAGACATTTTAGTTTTGTAAGATCTGCGTGACAGGATCAGTGTGCCATGGCTGTCTTCCTCACATAGTCATTACTTATATTAGTGTGTTCATTTAAAAAAAACATGGACAACTGTTTTTTTTTTTAAGTTTGCATATGTGAATAGCAAATAAATTTTACAAAAACTAAAGTTAAGATGTGTTGAAATACATTTCTCAGTCACAATTGATTACTTTGTGCCTCATCCTCATTGTCCCATTCTCATTTTCTTGCATTCTTAATGACATGCTTTAAAACATGAATTGCTTAAGACAGTGGTTTCATGTAGCACATAAGCTTACCGACTTCTTTTTGTGGAACTTATAAGATGCTGGCAAGTCATACCTCAGTTCTGGCAAGAGAGGAGAAAAAGCAAAACTTTAATCTTTGGAGATGTGTTTGAATCAAGGGAACACTGATTTGCTCACCTGCAATTACTTCCATCTTCACTCCCCAGTCATTTGCCTTCTTTTGTATGTGCTGTAATCAGATGAGGATATCAACAAATGCACAATGCAAAA
The DNA here is from genome assembly GCA_900302535.1 of Neoniphon sammara. Taxonomy (NCBI): domain Eukaryota; kingdom Metazoa; phylum Chordata; class Actinopteri; order Holocentriformes; family Holocentridae; genus Neoniphon; species Neoniphon sammara. Next base: position 79,188 of record OMKZ01035332.1, on the reverse strand, counting down.
ATATGTGCTTGTTGTCCATGACAGTAGGTCTCAGCCTGGTCCTCCAGTACCACAGCACTGATAGTTTTCTGGCCTGCCAGGTTGTTTACTGCATTCGCACTGTACCCCAGTTGTAAATCTCTCTCTGGTCAGGCGGCTTGAGTAAACCTGCAGTGCTCTGGTATTAGAGGGCTTGAGAAGAATTACTGTAGGGTACTTACTTCTCGAGTTGATGTTTTGTGGAGTGAGTACACTGATTTATTTGCCATTGTTAATGCAGTCCTCAGGAACTTCATGTCAATACCTTCAACGAAGAATAAAAGCAACGTTAACACCTGAGACCGACATGTACAAATCTTGTCAGTTAATCATGCACTAACCTTGGTTATGTTTCGTTCCAAATGGTGGATTCATTATCACAGTGTCAAACTTTTGGGCATAAACGTCAGCGTCCAAAGAACACATGTCACACTGGATAAGATCTACGTTGGGAATCTCAAATTCCTCTGCATTCCTTCTGAATGTTTCCAATGCGTCGCTATCAATGTCGAAGCCGACGCACAAACTTAAGGCAGAGTGGAGAACAGGTAATGAGAATTAGTAGAAAGCACAGGCTGCATGGAACATCATATAGGAAAACACTGAAATAAGACTGAGATGGTCAAATGATCTCACCCTGCATCAAGCATCGCTGCCCCAATACTCAAGACTCCACAACCACATCCGAGGTCTGCGACTAGTTTACCCTCAATGTCATCAAATGTGTTGTGGATTGTGTAAAGCATACATGCTGTGGGAAAGAAAGCGAAATTTAATGCAACAGAGCGTGCTTTATTAAGAAACTTGCTGTATGTGTGATCCCTTTTGCAGTCTATGGTGTGATCACATGTAATCACCTTACCTGCAATATGAGGACTGGTTGGATACTGTTCAAGAAGGATTTTAGGCTCCTGAAATACGTCCACTTGCTGAAGACAGCTCTCCAGCTCTTTCAGTTTCATTACGATAACTCCAAAATGTTGAAATTCAATAACAGCAAAAAATAAATAAAGTTATGGCGAGTTACCCCTAAAGAACGACGGCTTCCGCATGCGTGTGCTTCAACCAAAACAACCCGAGTTGGCCCCGGTACGCGTGATAATTGTTCCCCCTACAGATTAGGGATGCAATTGCTGCAAAGTCGTAGCTTACAGTTCATGGTTAAAATATAGCAGGAAAACTCCATTATGGAGTTTACAATGAGACTTAAATTAAATTTTAAATGTGGACTAAACATTTTGGGATTTTATTAAGACTAAATAATGTCATTACAACATTGCTGTGTCATATCCCTCTCAGTATTGTTGGCCTTGAGAAAAACATGCGAAATTAATCTGATGCCGTAAGTTATGTGAATAAAATAAAATAAGAACATGCATAAATGTGCATGACTTGGGCCGTTGGACAAGCCAACTACGTCTGATTCTACTCTGGATCAGATAGTGCACCTAGATTTGTCAGTGCCGAGTGTTCACTGTTGGAGGTTTGGGAAATACACCAGCCAACATCTATCTGACAGACGCGATGACTTGTATCGCGAGAAAGCCCGAGAACATGGCAACAAGACAACAAAAATAAATTTGTGGACAACAAGCCAGAGTGCATGATGGCGGCGTCGCTGCTACGCCGGGACAAGAAAGCTACTGCCGCCCATTTGAAGGCAGACTTAAATCGGACTGACAATAGCTCTGGTGTCAGACAACTTCAGGAGCTGCTTGATTCTGTTCTGAATCCCGAAAAGCCAGCGGCAGACACTGAGGCTCTTGACTGGTGTAAATGTCTAATTGCAGGAGGTGAAGCTTTCGAAGAGTTCTGCAAAACGGTCCGGTCCTATGACAACGCGACTCTGTGTGGATTGGTTTGGACAGCAAATTTTGTGGCATATCGATGTCGGACCTGTGGCATTTCTCCTTGCATGTCATTGTGTGCTGAGTGCTTTAATAATGGAGACCATACAGGCCATGATTTCAACATGTTCAGGAGCCAGGCTGGTGGGGCCTGTGACTGTGGAGATAGTAATGTCATGCGAGAGAGTGGGTAAGTAAGTCGAAGCTAGCAAGCTAAGCTAGCTATGCTAACAGTAGCTGGTTATAGCTAGTGCCGTTTTGACATGTATTGATGGTAAGCTAATTAATGTTCCTAAGCTAACGCTAGCTGCTAAGCCACGAAACCAATAGCCACAGCTTCAGTGTCGTTCTGTTTCAAGTTTACGAACTAACACTTACAGCTACGGTTATTCTGAAGCTGCTGTCATTGGTAGAAACGCTTCTTCTAAGCAGTTGCACTGAGATGGCTAGCCAGTCTAGCTAACAATGATACCTTAATTAGCTGGTCAGTGTTTATGACAGTGGCCCGCCCCAGTTATGGAGCTTTGGATGGATTGTCTTTGCTCGCAGTTGATTCCATCTCAACTTAATATAACATGAATTAACACGAACTGGAGGTGCAGTTTCTAATTTACACTTTCACCCGTTAGGCATCATTGACAGCCAGGTTCCTTCAGAAATAAAAAAAAGGATTATTACTAAACCCCCATATATAAAAACCTTTTCATGTGCGTGAGTTGTTTGTTGTATGTGTGTTTCCAGGTTTTGCAGACGGCATCGGTTAAGAACAGGGGAGAATGTCCCCTCAGTACCTAGAGACCTCCTGTTGATGTCTGAGATGGTCCTCCCTCGCTTCATCATCTGTATCATACAGTACCTGAGGGATGGATACACTGAACCAGGTGAAAATGCTGATCAAATTAGTCACTGTCATATAAGTATAAATTAATTTGACCTATCCTGCTGACCAGATTGAATGAAAACTTTTAGTGTCCTGCAGAGACCTGGCATCTCCAAAATATGAAAAGTTCTGAGCAACTGAAAAGACATTATTTTCCCATTCACAAAGAATCTTAAATCTTAAATCTTTACAGTGTATTCTCAATGATATGGCTTGGTTTAATAAGATCATAAAAAGTTTGCCACATTTCGGGGACTTTACCTGCCAAATGTTACAGCAAAAAAGAAAAAATAAAACAACTGGATGTAGTATACAAGGTTTGTCTGGATACTAGTGTTACACAACTTGTTTTGAACCCAGTTAGCTAGTACCTCTTATCATGGATGGTATCTCTTATCTTACTTTGCCAGACACCTCCACTGAGAGAGACCTACAGAAGGTCCTGCAACAGCTGGAGCCTCAGATCTCCTTCCTGGAGGAGCTTACTAAGATGGGAGGGGCAATGAGGACTGTACTGACAAAGATCCTGACCAATCAGCAAACATTCAAAGAACTGAGCATGGGTAAATTTGTAAACTATTTCTTGATGAGCTTGTATGAAAAAGTAATAGATTGATATTTATCTGAAAGTGCTGTAGTACTCAGTGTTATTGGTATCCCACAATTAAGTGAATGACTTATTTTAAGAGGTTGGGTGGTTTTGACGAAACAATCATATTGTGCAAATTTTTTTCTTTCTTTCCTGCACATCACTGTATGAATTCCTATTCATGATGCCATAGCATTTTCAACTTAATTTTTATTTAATTTTCGCATCTTCTGATAAGAAATGTGCAGCCTCTTGTGATTTGGATGAAAAGCAGTCATTATAACAGTTTTTGTTTTGCTTCTCTGTTGCAGGTCAAGAAGAGAATTTGTATGCTAAAAAGAACTATGACAAGTATTTGTCGGCATTAAAGAATTCAGGTCTGGTGTCTGTAGAGGAGAAAGCCCAGGGTGGGGCTGCAGATGTCTCTGCTGGAGCTGAAGGAGGTGCAGGAGCTTTGGGCTTATTGGGTAAGACTGTCTTTACATGTGGAAATAAACTTAAGATAATGGCATCAAAGACTGTTTTTAGTCACCCATTTGTGAAGGGTCTAAGTACTGTAGGTTCTGGAAACCTGTGTTCCTGTTTTGTGTGTGTGTGTGTGTGTGTGTGTGCGTGCGTGTGTGCTTGTGCTTCTCTATTATTTTTGCAACAAAACAAACTGGTGAGGGTGAGTAAAGACTGTAAGCCGAAGAGCAACAACATTCGGTGAATATGTTTCAAATCTTCACTAATCTAAAAAAAAAAAAAAAGAAAAGAATAAAAATCAGCCAGCTGGTGACACTGTCATGAGAAATGTTATGTTTTTGCCATAAACCCTGTGCCTCATGGTGTAGAATCAATTTATTAACAAATTCCTTGGCTCAAGACTAATCCATGGCGCATACTGATTTTCATTTCTGCTGTGATAGGTTTTCAGCTTTTTGAAATTTAGGCAAAACCTTTTTTTTTTTTTTTTTTTTAGCTTCTTCTCTTGCAAAGTAGATTAAATCTCCATGCCATGTGAGTTGCAGCATACATGCACTTCTTAGATTAGAGCTATTATACAGCATTTTGAAAATCCAAAACTCCAACCTTTTGTTGTGATGCACAAAGATAATGGTAAGCAAACTGGACATGAGGCATAATTCTTTAATGCTTTATGCTAAAGCACCTAAATTTTACATATGTTTTGGATGGGCTCTGAAGTGCATCAGACCATAGCCGCCATCATGTCAAACTTGAAGATAAAGTCGATTAAAAACATTGATTGTTACAATTAAACTCTTTTGAGAGCAATTTGGACAGTGTGTTGACTCTACCTATTTTTTCCCTTGACACTTGGCACTGCACACGTTCGCCAAATTGGATGTGCATTCTCTATTTTTGAAACCAACAATGCAAAAAGGCCCATGTTTATTTATTCTGCAGAGTTGACACAATATCCAACAAATTTGACACGCAGCATACTTGAACTGCGTGCATCATGCTGATTTCACAGAAGTTTAGTACTTTGGCATCTGATGCAGAGTTGACAACTATGAAGCACTAAACGGGCACTGAGGCTTATTTCCTAAATGCTGCATGCTAGAATATTCACATGGTGCTCTGATTCAACATTATTTCGGCACTTTTATGAAATTCGGTTCTCAACAAGTCACAGAGTAAAATGATTCATTTAATTTTTTTTTCGTTTGCTTTTTTTGGCCGTAATGCATAGGTGAGAAAGGGAAGACTTTGGCCAAAAGGGCAATAATATTAATTAAATGCACAATAATGCACATTATTCATGCATTTTTTTATCCTTTATTGCTAAAGGATAGTCCAGTCACTCATGAAAGTTTACAACAAAGTGCCTTTTCAATCAGTGAGAGCTGTGTGGAGAAGAATAGGAATGTATACCTATAAAACATTACAAAAATAGGAAATGTTACATCTAACTAAAATGAAATAAACAGACTTGGCCACATAGGATGAAGGAAAACAGAACAGCAAAAATAAAAAATGAGTATCAATTAAGAAAAAAAAGTGAATTAGTAAATATTAGAAAATTCGAGGTCATGTTGATCCTAAGCTGACATGCTCCAGTTCTACATTTATCTCAAAGAAAAATTGTATCCTTCTCTGTAGGGAGTGAAACATAATAAAGTGTGTCTGTTTTCATAACTTTACCAACAAAATAGTATAATTGACAATGGGTACATGCATTAGTTTAACAGGTACCCTAAATGACTGCACTGAATTTTCTCTCTAACATGACTAGTGTTTGTGGAATAAGCAAAATTATTTATTTAGGAGGAGGAATGGCGAGTGTGATGTAGAGCGCTAGAACTACTCATATCTGGCTGCTTATTTTGTTATAATTGAGACGTGCTGCTGCAGTGCACAGTACACAGGTTACCTGGGCCAGACGTGCCTCACTCAGTCACTCAACAGCCCATCATTCACAAGTCTAGGGGAAGAGCCTGTTTGCCTCTGCTGCCTGCCCAGCCTTTCGTCCGTGCTCATAGCTCAGTTTCCCTAGCATATTCAGCTTTTCTCCATCACAAATTGAGGCTCAGTCCTTGAATGCCTGTATGTGGCACTGCAGAACCATGAACCAATGACACTTTTGCCAGAGTGAGTCCTGACTCCCCATTCCTTATGAACAACTGTTCACCACAAATTAATCATTCATGTTTCTTCCTTCACTATTTTATTTAATAGAGCTCAGATCTCCGCAACTGTTTTTGGATATAATTTATTGAACTCTGAAACAATCATTTAAATTGCATATTAGCAGGTAAGCAGTCCAGTTGTACTGCCAAGATTTGTTTTAACTTCTTCCTCACTGCTGATAACTGGTAGGAGGCCTTATAGAAAAAGATGGTGCCTTTTTCCCCCTCTGTCCCCAAAACCTCCATCTTCCATGTCTGCACTGTTGAGATTTTTACAATATTGGTGTTTTTTTTTTTCCATTGACACTTTTTTTTGTGGGATCACCTTTTTTTGTTTTGCTTTGTTTTTTCTTTTTCCCACTATTGGCTGCATGGTGCCAGTATTTTCTACTGTTTCAGGTTTCACTTTTTTTTTTTTTTTTTTAAATCAAAAAGAGCTCCATATTTTTGCCTATTTGTTGTCATTTCACAGGCATTTTCACCAGCTTTGAAGGACATTTTTGCCCCAAGCCCCTGACCCCAAGCGCCAGACAAGACAACATAGTGCCATAATCGGGCCACTCGTGTAGTAACTTCAATAATAAAAAAATTTGATGCACACAACCTTTTGGCCAAGACACACATGACGTTTACAGCTAAGATGCACAAACCTAATCATTAAATGCTGGAGCAATCAACTTTCACTTGCACATTTTGGTCTGTTCTGTAATGTTGTCATGTTGGTGTGAGAATAAATTGGTAAATTTACAAATTACAGTATCCCAGGCACTTGTGTAAGTTTGGTCCATGGGTTTTGATCGTGCTAATGGAAACTTGTGACTATGTATTTTTTGCTTGTGTTTTTCTTAGGAACCACTGCACCAGGGAGCCCAGATGAGTCTAGCAAAGAGGTATGTGTCAGCATCGCGCTCGTCACCCAGAGTTTGAGTTTTGTGTCTAAAATATCAGGCTGGTTTGATTTTAATTTGATCTGAATTGATCTATGGTTGATCTAATGTTGTAAAGCATTGGCTGGTTGGAATTCATGCTGTTGTCTTTCTTTTTTTTTCTGTTTTTTTTTTTTTTTTTTTTTAAAGGAGGACCAGGATGGAGGGCAGTCTGTTGGACAGAGAAAGAGGGTAAAGCTGAGTAGCACTACCAAAGGTAATTGTGGTTCCACAAATGCACTCATTTTATTTGAAAAATGTTGTCAGAGCTGGCCAGCTTATTGTGTCCATTTTCTGCCCACAGACCCATCTATTATAGAATCTCTAAAACATAAATGCTTTTTGGAGGAGTTGCTGTTTTGGACAATAAAATATGAGTTTCCTCAGAAGATGGTCACCTTCTTACTAAACATGTTGCCAGATCAAGACTACAAGGTACTTTACTCTCCAAACAAATTCTATTGTATATTCTACTTCTGTAACTTGTGCTTACAAGTAAATATAAAGGGAAGGAGGGTGAAGTATTGCATTTGGATGCATGTCCAGTCTCCAGATCAGGTCTTTTTGCATTTCCCAGGGTTGTCCTAGTTCTGTGATTTAGTTTTCATACTTTGAGGAGTATTTTGCTCCTATGTATCAGTGTAGTGAATGTGAGTCTTACTCATTTTTCAAGGGTTCCTTGTTATGCTCAGTGTTTATTTTGTTAAGAATGAAGAGGAATTTTTAAATTCTCTTCATTCTTCATTTAAATTTTAAATTAAATAGTTATTTTTGGAACCAGAGGTAATTTTCTAGCAGTCTATCAGCTTACTAAAATATTTTTTATTAATTATCTGTATTTTTATATAGTTAACCAACAATTGTTGCCCCCTTGTAGGTTTTAAAAACAAAAAGTGTCCACCAAAAACAGGAGCCCATAGTCACAATAAGCCTGATGAGAAAACTCAGCTTTTCTCTTGTCCTCTTTTGGCAGATCACCTTCACGAAAACATTTGTCCAACATTATGCATTCATCATGAAAACACTGATGAAAAGTCACGAGTCAGATACCATGTCCAACCGCATCGTACATATTAGTGTGCAGCTGTTCAGTAATGAGGAGCTGGCGCGGCACGTGACAGAGGAGTGTCAGCTGCTGGACATCATGGTCACGGTCCTCCTCTACATGATGGAAAGTTGCCTTATCAAAAGTGAACTTCAAGGTCAGTTGTCTGAATGAGTTGCATCACTAATCATTTTGGTTTGGCACACATCACCACTCGTAATACTGCGGCTTATTTTTGAGTGTGTTTGTACTTAAAGAATGTAAATAGTTGACGAGAAGGTTGGAGTAATACTTCTCTTTGAAATGTTTTAATGTCTTATCTCACACATGTCACTATTAGTTCATCACAGTCAATCTGCCATTTGTTCCCTCAGGAATGGATAGTCTATGGCTTCTAGGCTTTTTTTCCTCTTACTGTCCATCATTTCAAACAAGCAAAACTGCTTCCTTTAGTGGGGCAATCCAGCATCCCATCACAACATATTTTTATTAGAACGTTTTTTCTAAAGTAAAATCCAGTTTGACTGATGAACCCATTTGATGATAAGTATGGTAAATCTTGGTTTACTGAAGTAAAATGTAATTTTAAATATGGTTGCTTGCTGACTGTTACAGCTTGTCTTCAGAGCACAAATGTCAAAATGTCTGCATCTACAGATACAGATCAGATTGGGCCAGGAGGAGCCGATAAACCAAGAGATATTATTATTATTATTATTATTGCTCTTTCAATAATGTTAAATCATGTAAAAATATTTAACTTTAGGTATTCTTGTAGTAGCCGTACATCTTTGTAGGGTATATTATGTTTTAGTCCAGCCACACAAGTTACAGCTGGAGTAGTTCTAAGGTTTGGTATGTAAAACCTGTCAAACACTGTTTACACAAGACAAAAATGGTTTGAATGTAACTGAACAACATACAGGCATACTTCACTTCATTTTCTGTACTTTTTGCTCATTTTCAATGCAGAACAACACTTCTTTTATTTTTATTTATTTATGTTATTTTTGAGTCCAAACCATATTTTCTTCTAACAGGGACATCATTACATCTCCTTGGTGGTCAGTGGTGTGATTTAGTTATTAGTGGGTGGGTGGGTTGGTGGAGGTCTGTCTACAAAGTCTATTTTTTCTTCAAATTTTAAGGCAGTCCGCTTGCTCTAAAAACATCAAATTGCAATATGTTTCTATAAAATATATAACAAAAATATCTTAACTTGATGTACGTGTGTGTCTCTGTCTCTGTTTCTTTCAGATGAAGAGAACAGTCGCCATGTTGTGGTGAACTGTGGCGAGGCTCTGCTGAAGAACAACACTTACTGGCCTTTAGTTAGTGATTTTATTAATATCCTTTCACACCAAAGTGTTGCAAAAAAATTCCTGGAGGACCATTCATTATTGATGCTATGGATGAGCTTCGTGTCATTTTTTCAAGGTCAGTGTTAGTTTGAGTTGGTTTGTCAGAGCTAATAAATTGGCATCAGAAGCAATTCATTGAGCTCTAAAGCAGAGATTGAATTTCAATAATCCATGTAATTTAAATGCATTTCATCAATGCATGGCAATTTGAAATGCATAAATCAATACTGACAGGCAAAAACATGCTTTTCTGGAATATACCTACTTTTTAATCTAGAATTTAGAAGAAAAAATGACTAAGAAGAGGTGTATTTGCAGGATTGCACATCATGCTCTGTGTGGATATTACTTGCCTTGTCATTTGTCCTGGATTCACCTGTGCTCTATCTGTTAAATTATTCCTTTCCAGTGATACATCACTGTGATACCTTTTTAATTTGCAATGCACACACTGTGAACTAAAACACATCATTTGGTTTTAAGTGATACACATCACTAGGTTTTAGTTGCACAAAAGGCTATGTAACCTGCACTTTCATATTAGCCATTTCTGATAGAAAAATTAGTTATGGCTTGTATGAATCTTTGTCACTGAATTGGAATTGTTTGTCCTGCTCATTTGCAATGTGCACTCCACCTCAACCCTAAAAATAACACTCACCCTTGCACTGGGCTGGAGTATCCTCTTACTCATGTTATGTGCGAAGTGTCACTATCACATTGTATGTGTGTCAACTCTCTTGCTAAGAGGTGAATCCTTTAGTTTGACAGAGACTAATCTGCCTCTCACCAAACATGTTTGGCAGGTTTTCAAGCATTGAGATGAATTTATTAACCAGAAGACTAATACATTTGTACTGACAGCATTTCAATATGAACATAAAAAGCTTTTTTTTTTTTCATTTAAATGAGTCTGTGCAGCTTTTTTTCTAAGAACATATAGCTTTTTGTTTTATTATTTATTTATTCATAATTGTTTATGTGACAGTTGTTTATATGCTTTGTCACGTGGGCGCTGTTTAACCTTGGATGCCCTTTTCCGTTCTGATAGGTATGAACTTGAATAAGCGGGAGTTGAATGAACATGTGGAGTTTGAGTCTCAGACATACTATGCAGCCTTCGCGGCAGAGCTTGAGGCCTGTGCACAACCAATGTGGGGTCTTTTGACACACTGCAAGGTCAAAGTAAGTCTTTCCTCTCCCACATCTTCCAAGTGCATTTCTGATGATCAGGAAGGATTAATACCACACGAATCTGGGACATACTGTGCTACATAGATATATACAGTTATGAATTTTAAAGTTTAAACTCTTGTCTGTGTGCAGGAGACACAGGAATACACTAAAACAGTGGTACGCTACTGCTTGGAGACCCTGCAGATCTGGTTTGATGCCATCGGCTTCGTTGATGAGGTAAATTCAAAAGTACATGCAGGCCTACATACACAAAGTACAAGCAAGCACTTCCTCCCCTGTTTCTCATGGCTCACGTATCTCTCACAGCCTGCTCCAAACCAAGTGACGTTTCACCTGCCACTACATCGCTACTATGCCATGTTCCTCAGTAAGGTATGTCAGAAGCTTTCAACTCACACAAGACTTTATTTCTATTGTTACCAAGGACACAAGTCTAGAGTATTGTAAATTTCTTAACATAAACTATTTTTCTGTATCGTGCATTTTTAATTCTTGAAGAATTAATTGTTTGGTTTTGCACTGGTGTAGGCTGTGAAGTGCCAGGGGCTGGACCTGGACAGCCTCCTACCAGACCAAGAGATGCTGATGAAGATCATGGTCCATCCACTCCAAATCCAGGTATACCACCAGTGGCATTTGTTTACACAAATATGCATCTTCAACACTTGAGTTATGTTCAGTGTTGTTTAAGCAATTTGCTTTGTGTGACTGTAGGCAAGCCTGTCAGAGATCCACAGCAACATGTGGGTCCGGAACGGTCTGCAGATCAAAGGGCAGGCTATGACCTATGTGCAATCTCACTTCTGCAACTCCATGATTGACCCAGACATCTATCTGCTCCAGGTTAAGATTGCTGAAACATTAACAGTGCTCACAATCAGTATCAGTCATATACTCAGCTGTATTACATATTTGCATCACGATCCTGTTTATTTTTGTTTGTCTCTCTCTTTATATATCTACATTTATGTTACAGGTTTGTGCGTCAAGGCTAGATCCTGACTACTTTATTTCATCTGTGTTTGAGAGGTAGGTTCTCTCTCTCTCACACACACACACACACACACACACACACACATACATGTACAACATTCATCACCTGGATTGGTGGGGTTTCTTTAATTGGTTTGTCTCACTCAGGTTCAAAGTGGTTGACTTGTTGACCATGGCGTCTCAGCACCAGAATGCCGTACTGGATTCTGAGCAGGAGAGGCCGATGCTGGAAGGAGCTCTAACCTTCTTAGTCATATTGACAAGTCTTCGCATTCACTTGGGTATGTTGTAAAACACACTATGTACTCAGTGTGTTAAATAAAATTTCTGTTGGTTTGATGTAATTTATTAATTCTCAAACTCGTGCTGGCAGGCATGGCAGATGATGAGATCCTCCGAGCTGAGATGGTCTCTCAGTTGTGTATGAATGATCGTACACACAGCTCACTGTTAGACCTCGTATCCTTCACTGTTTAATTTACCTTGAATCTACCGAATAGCTGTCCAGTTACGCTTGAGCATTTTTTCCTTAAAGAGCACCTTTTCAGATTCCTGAGAATCCCAACCCCAAGAGTGGCATTGTACCAGGGAGCTGTAGCTTTGAGGAGATGCTCTCTGCTGTGGCCGACTTCAAGGCACCTGTGTTTGAGCCGGGAGGCTCCATGCAGCAGGGCATGTACACACCTAAAGGTAGGATTCTGTTGAAGCTGAAGACATAATTTACTCTCAGACAGCTGACCTAATATTTGACAGCTTTATTGCCTTCCCTCCCCCTCCATTCACTTAATTTGATTGTGTGTTTTTCCAGCAATTTACCAGGAAATGGACCCCACACACCACATGCACGCTACACACACACACACACATATACTAACCTTGATAGTTGATGAGATTGAGTCACATTAGTTGTGACCCCTCTAGATGACTTCATTACTGCCTTTATAGTGTATGAAATAGAACAGTTGCATCAAGGTCTTGTATCTTGTTACTAAATGTAGGGCTTTGTCTGGACGATGGAGAGCAGCCTTCCACACTCATTTTGGTTCACAATCTAGATCACAATCTAGATTGTAAATTAGTCCTTGAATTAAATCATCAGAGTAATATACACACACACATATGTTCCTTTTGCTTCAAAATCATTTGAAGGTTTGTAACAGTTTTGCGCAGTTAGGTTGGTGTCTTTGGTACTTAGCTGGCCACTTGGGGGCAGGCTTATACCATTTATGGAGAGGAAGAGGGAAATGGGGGAAAAAAAAAGAAAATAAATAAATAAATAAAACTGAGTCACTGTGACTTTTTTTGTTACAAAGCAGATCTCTTTTTTTTCCCTAAACAGCGGAGGTGTGGGAGAAGGAGTTTGACCCCATCATGGTTGTTCTCAGAACAGTCTACCGGCGTGATGTTCAGTCAGCAATGGACAGATACTCAGCATTGTAAGTTGACACTGGTGCCTAAATTTTCCAAAATAAATGATTTAATGTTTTCCATAGTCCAGGTATATATAGTTATCAGTCATCCCCACATGCAGCCGCTTTTGCTTTTCGCAACATTTGCTTGCCAGTTCTCCATTCTGTTGTTTGAATGGTTGTGTTCCCCCCACCTCCCCCCAGTGTTGTTGGGTCACTTCTCCCACCTGCTCATGATGGGACATGATTAGAAGGGTCAGGTCTACATGGTGCTAGGGTTGGTTCCAATTAGATGACTGTCAGGCAAAATCAATATTTCAAGCCAAACTCAAATAGAATTGAGGAAATCTTTCTTGCTTGATTGCAGCACAGGAGTCTTCCAAGACAAATGTGTCAGCAGAGGTGAAGGAGATACTGTGAGGTTAATTTCTTTAGGCACGCCAGAAGATGTGAAGATGCTAAATATACTGGAGGATGCTTCCCTGGATGATTCTTTGTTTAAAATAGCAGTCAGGAAGATTACTTTTTATAATGGGATTCTAACCTTTTTTTTTTTTGTAGGTATGTAATTGAAACAACGGAGAGATCACTTAGGAATTTAATTGTAGTTATTTTTAGAAAATATCTCTCCATCAAACTGTACTATTACAGCAGAGGCCATTGTTTAGTGTCCTAAACGTGATGACAGAGAGGCATATTTCTCCTTGAAACGTATTGAAGCTGCCATTTCCCCCCTTCAGAGTGTGATATAAGGCTTATGTTGCTCATTCGCATGGTTTGAATATGATGGATTACCTGTCAGGCAGGCGCCGTTTTTATATAACCGTGATCCTTTCATCACTAATAGAGTGAGAGACTTTGCTGCCCATCGGCTGTTCTGTTGCATAGACTGAAAGCCTTTGTACAGTGAATTACTCAGAACAATGTTAGGTGTCACATCATCAAACTCCCATTTCTCTCAATGTTCTTGCTTTGTGTGGAGATTTGACCTTTTTATTGAGTGTAAGTGAACACCCCAAAAGGTACACCTTTTCATGAGTGTTACAATGTTCTTTCTATTGTTGTTTGTTATTCTTATGTTTTTATTTTTATGTCTTGAATGATGTCACTCAGCTTGAAACAGTCTGGAATTCATACCGGCAACCCGTGGCCACCTTACAAGGAGAGGACTCCTCTGCACCCATGTTACAAAGGCCTAGTCAAGCTTTTGCACTGCAAGACATTGCACATAGTGATATTCACTCTCCTTTACAAGGTGAGCCTTCCAGCAGCTATTTATGCAGTGTAATATAGCACTGACCTTGCATCTCTGTTCACCCCTTGAACTAAATCAGAAACACTCATATTTGCCAAATTCAGTAGGTGCACAAGGAATGTGACTTGGTTATTAAATGGTGCATATTACAAGACAGTTGTACACTACAGGATTGGTGCACCAGGTGAAGGGCAAAACAAAAGGACCGCATGTAACGTAGAAAAACCGTAATGAAAGACCTACTTATAGACTAAACACAAACACACCACAAGGGTGCATTCACAGCCAAAGAATTCCTTCATTGTAGCATCATTTGCATTATTTTATTATTAACAGCACTGTGAGGGGGGTGGTGTGTGTCCAGCAGTGTAGTGATCCAGATTACCATAGGCTCACAAACATGTTGTATCGCCTGTAAAATGGTAATAAACCATGCCTAATATTTTATTCCTTCTTTGGTAATATCTTGAATTGATGTAGATCTGGATGGATCACCAGAACATGTCTGAGCATGTGCTGTGCATGGTGCTGTACCTCATTGAGCTGGGCTTGGACAACCAGGTTCAAGACAAGGAGGAAGAGGTGAGATACCGTAATTGGGCTCTGGATAGCAGCTGGCGTGCAAACACATTACAACATACAGCAGATGAACCTCCTACATCAGTCTCCTCACTGTGGAGGCTGTTGGCCAGTGTCCGACAGTGTTTGTGTCTCGTGCCTCCAGGAGCCTTGCATCGAGGAGCACTGCCATGACAGTTGGTTCCCTGGCACCAACCTTCTCTCCAATCTTCACCATGTCATCAACTTTGTGAGGGTCCGGGTTCCTGAGACGGCTCCGGAAGTGAAGAGAGAGCCTCCTCCCAGTACCAGCACTGAAGCATCGTCTTTTGGCCAAGTAAGAGAGAGCTCTAGTGTCAGGATTTACTCAAATAGTCAACGAGTCAGCTGACTATTCAACTAGGCTTATTGTTTTCTCATTATTTTTTAAAACACTAAGATTCATATAATAACATCAGCTCATAATATCTATGATAGCACCTGGCATTGTTTTTTTAACCTCTTAGATTAAGGTAGCTGCAACTATGTGGCACATTCTGTATATCAGCCAGTTTGTCTGACATCATCACTTTTGCGGCACCATATGCAGTCTATCCATCTTATTTTTTGTGACATCACCAAATCATTTATTTTAGATCACCATTTATCTAGAATATTTCATTGTACAGAACTTGTAGGCTAAACCAAGGCTGTTCTCTTTTCCCTTCTCCTAAATTCAAGTAGAAATTGATAAGCATTCTACCTCCAAAATGCACAGCTTGTGGTTTTTCATTATTAAGACAGACAAGAAACATGTTCTTGAACTTTTCCACAGTAGAGCCCAAATTAAGTATAGGCCTTTCTTGACTAATCATTGACTAATTGTTCAGACAACCCTTTGATTAGTCCACCTTGGAAAATGGACTTGTGCACATCCTCACTGTTGGCAGCCTTCCTGACATTAATTTATGTTGGTTGTAGGGACACAAGAGAACATGATTTATTTGAAAAACAAAACAAAACAAAAACAAAATATATATATCCCTGGTTCTGACAAATACAATTCCCCTGGTTCTAACCTGGCAAAGCTGGCAAA
The DNA here is from genome assembly GCA_900302535.1 of Neoniphon sammara. Lineage (NCBI taxonomy): Eukaryota > Metazoa > Chordata > Actinopteri > Holocentriformes > Holocentridae > Neoniphon > Neoniphon sammara. The sequence continues at coordinate 63,402 of OMKZ01035332.1, read as the reverse complement.
GTTGTGATTATGGGGGGTTCTGTGTTGGTATTTTCTATTAAATATAAGGCTACAAAGTACCTTGGATATGGTTTTACATTGAAATAGTGTAGGAACAATTCAGCAGACAACCATGAGTAATATTATACATAAACAACATTACTCATGACTTGCAGTGAGGTCACTTTTCTGTTGACAGTGCTGTTCTGATGCCCAGTTTGACTCCAAAACAACAATTTATAAACATAACGTTATCTTGTCAGCAATCAGGAAAAAAATATATTTATGGATAATTCACCCACCCTCAAGCAAAATACTGAAATGCATCTCTGCTTTTGGATGCCTGAAGGGTTTCACCGCAATATGGAAATGGTTTTTGAATAAGATATGATGTATAGTCTATGAAATGACATATTAGGGTTTTTATTTGCAGACTTCAGTGGTAGCAGAGATTAATGGTCACATCCTTCCTCGCTCTTTTTTTTTTTTTTTTAAATACCTTCCCATTTTTCTGAGGATGTTTGCTTATTCATGATCGCTCATACAATCTGTGGGGACAACACAGACTCAAAAAACGCACCTTTGCCCCCCTAGTTGTCAAATATGGTTTTATTCAGAGACCAGACAGAATAGAGCTGGCTAGTCATGTGGTAATCTCAACATCACCGTGGTTCCTGAAGAGTTTTGGGCTTTTATAGTACTCAAATTTCAAAATAGCTGGTTCCATATGGTTCTACTCACTTACTCGATAAATCACTGAATTGGATTTGTGTTTTGAAATTGGAGAAAAATGTGACAAACTGTGTGTGCTAGACTGTGTATGGTGCTTTACAGTAGTGCCATTTTTAATGGACCAGCCAGCGCTCTGTGATTAGAAATGGTTTTATGCTAGATTGTAACCAATTGTGCAGCATTTTACACATTCTCCAATAGTGAATACTTGACAGAAATGTCTCTGAAACATGTTTGTGGGATATTAGAATAGGATGGACTGTTAGAGAGCACACAGCCAGACAGAGCTAGCTATCACGTCTCATCAGCGCTGTGGAGAATGAGTGAAGCATAAGAGCTGTTCTGATCGTGTGATTGGCTTACGCCTTTTCTGGTTGGTGTCATGAAAATTTGTGTCTGGGAGTAAGAAAACTGAATTTTCAACACAGAGGCTGAAACCTCTGCACAGTGCACGTCTCTCTGCCCATTTGGGACACTACAGGTACTCGTATGAAAGGTTGTTGCAGGCTGTCCATGACACCATGGCTGTGGTTGGGGTGAAATGCTGTTTTGGAGTCAATATGGTGGCATTGGCAAAATGCTGACTTCACTGTAATGTGTAAATACATGGAAACGGGATGTAAACAACAGCAAGCATCGGTAGCAACCAGTATAATCCTGGGTATGAATCAGAAACCTTGATATCCTTTGTTTGCATATCCAAGCTGAGCCAATAATATATTATCATTGTGTGAACTCTCAACCACTTAATTTCTGGGAAATGGATGGTTGGAGTTTCATCATTTTTGAATTTGTGCTCTTCATAGTTATCAACAGAACAGCAAAAAAAAAAAAAAAACGAGGAAAGGATATATTGAAATATGGTCATCATTCTTAAAGCTATGTGGCACATTAACATAACAGCTGATTTTCATGTGTAGAACACACTCCCAAGTGAATGCTAATTCTAGCTGTTTTTCAGTAACAGCTTGGGCATTATCACTCATATTATTCATATTATTTCTCTTTGTATTTTTTAAATATCATTTTGCCGTACTTGCTCCACAGAATTCCAGGCGTCTTACAGGGAATTGGAGAGAGGTAGCTGTTTGCATTCCCTTCTATGAATAGGCTGGAGGCCTTTATGCCATTGTCAATGGCATTTCTTTGTTTGTTATATCTTAATTATAGAAGAGTTTCTTTGTGTGTGTTTCTCCTTTTCATTTACTCTGATTTTGCGTGTGCATTTCAAAGCAGGTCTGCCTTGGTGTGTTATGGCGTGTGTATGATGTTGTGCTCCAGTAGTTCCCTCCCTCTTGACTACTGAAACTAATTATGTGTGTAATGCAGGTTTAGGTAAACGCTTTTTAACCGCATGTCAGTGTGATTGATGTTGCTCTGACCGGCCTGTATGATGTATGTTTATTTAACAGTGCTGCTGAGGTCCTTTTTGTCAGGTCAGGTCACAGCAATCCTTCAGATTGCTTGCGTTCTTTTGCATCAGGGTGATTTGAATTTTTTGAAGAATAAGGTTGTTCTGAACACTGTCAGGAATAGTAGTCTTGAGACGTCAGCTGAAATTTTCTAATGGACATTTAATTTGACTTGTATGTGTACTGTGCCAGTCTGACTATGGTAATGCAGCGCCCCTCCAATCTATCACAGTCCATCATACTTTCATACTTGTAATTTGAGGAGATAGTGTTTGTGCTCACAGACATATCTACACAAGTACCTGGATGTAGTCAAGCTGAACTTTGAACTGATTTAATACGAGTTCCAGACTTGAAATATTGTGTGCTGTGAAGGGGTGGTAGGAGTTTGTATGTATCTTAAATCATTTACACATGTATGCTTCACCCCGTGTGTGTTCTGTATAGTTGAATGCACAGAGTTAGAGCTGAACAGTTAATTGAAATATTATTGAAATTCCAGCAGCTAAAATTTTTTGAATAAGGTAAAATGTGTGACGAAATACCAGTATAAATGAATTGTTGTAGTGCGACTTAGATGCCCTGGCCTACAAATTTCCAGATCTTTGTTTGGTACAGACCCCAGTAAAAATTGTGTCATCATTTAAATAATTTTTTCCTTAGTGAAAATGGAAATTGTGATGCAAAAATAAGTATTTCTACTAAAATTATAATTTATTTATTTATTTTTAATTTTATGGAATAGTATCGTTCAGCCCTACACTGAGCATGGCACTAACACTGCCAGTGTTCAGGGTTTGATAACCTTTGTGATCACCCATGCTAAAAAATAAAATAAAATATATGTTTTCATAGTATTATTTTTAAGGTGCTTTACATCAAAATAACCATTAAATGTGTAATGTTATTGCTTGCCTTTCTGAGAAGTAACTGTTTCTTGTTCTTTGCCGTCCCAGAACTTGCGTGAAGCTCAGGTGTTCAGCCTTGTGGCAGAGCGCAGGAGGAAATTTCAGGAGATTATCAACCGCAGCAATACTGAAGCTAACCAGGTTGTCAGGCCTAAGAGCTCGTCAACACGCTGGGTCCCGCCGGGCACACCGCCACAGCTGGTCACAGAGATCCTGGAGATCCGGGAGAGCATGCTGTCCCTCCTCATCAAGCTCCACCAGAAGCTGTCAGCCAAACAAAACTCTCTGTCAGCCTCCTGGTTAGAGGACATGGACACAAGTCGTCACGCTCATGGAGATGGTATCACTGCTATTGAGCGCATCCTCACCAAGGCAGCCACGCGCAGCCGCCAAAGCAAGCGTAGCATTCAAGAGATTTGTGGAAAGGTGTGTCCTCCAGTGCCACCAAAGAAGAACAGTCCTACTGACAAGAAAACCATGGATAAAGAGGAGAGGTATCTTAACAGTGCACAGTAAATCACTTTCATGCATTTGTACCATACAACATATTCCGCCAAGTTTTATCTAATTAAAAGGGTCGCTAATTCTGTCACCACGAGTTGATGAAATAGGAGCTTTATCACCACACAGTTATCAGTAAAAGCACATTGTTTAAGGGTTGTTAAAATGCTACAACACTTTAATTAGCTGTTAGAAATCACCTACAGAAACTGCATCAGTGCATTACTGTCCCATATGACTCATATGGCTCCTAATTCTTTGTCATAAAGATTGAAAAGGTAAGCCAATTCCAGTGAGATTTGGCTTTTTACCTCATGTTCACTCACTATCCCTATTCTTTGTCTCACATTTTCCTGCTCTAATGATGATGGAATAGGCTATAACCACTCAATAATGGCCTACTTTTGGGGTTGAGTTGAACCCACAGACAAAGACAAAGGTAGCATCTCTCCAGTCCACATGGACTGTAGCTGTTTCCAAGGCAACCATTGGGCAGCGATGCTGAAGTGAGAAGAGAGTAGAGGGGCTGCTGCCCATTCTTTAGGCTGGTTGTCTGCGCCCCTGAAGCCATCGGCGAAAATTACTGAGCTGTGGCGCTCCTGTCAGCATTTGTTTATGTCCTCTTATTAGGGACTCAATTTACAGTCAGCCCTGCACCCTGCAAGTCTGGAGGGTGGGAGGTGTCTGCCCACCGCATTAGTCTAATAATCAACCCTTCCAACACTCACAACACAACCTATTTGAAATCATACACTTACTGTGCTTGTAGCAATAATCCAGTGCCTTATAGACAGATCTGCTGCACTCACTGTGGACGGTCACTTAGTTTTTGTGAAGGAAACTTGCCCTTCACAACAGACGTACTCGTTCCCTGGAGACTATAATGCACTGGTGGAGGGGAAGGGGAGTGGTTAAAGCTCTCATGGAGAGGACAAGGTTGTTAAGAGCTTATTATTGTGAGAACTGCTTGTTTTCAGTGTACTGAACCACTGTTGTCACTCACCAAGCAAATCAGTTGCCATGGAAATAGGCTAACTCCTTTTGATGAAAACTTATTAGTGGAATCAAAACCATGTCATACTTCAGCACAGCGCTGATTGTTTTACAGTTGCACACCAACCATTCCTATTTGCTTTTTTTTATTCAAAGCAGTCAAGTTAAATACTACACTGCTCTGCACCCTGATGCATATTGGCTGAATTGTATTTCACTCACTGTTCTCTCTTACAGACGTCAGAGGGCCAGAGAGAGACAGCAGAAGCTGCTTGCTGAATTTGCCTCCAGGCAGAAGAGTTTCATGGAAACAGCCATGGATGTTGGTAAGAAGAGTGTGGCTTTAGTCAAAAAGCCTTTTCTTATTGCCTCAGCTTCATTGCTAACATGTGGCCTCAGTACCATTTCACAGACTGCAGTGTTGGTTGCTTAGTCTTGCGACAGCAGTGGTTCTCAATCCAGGGGATCATAAGACAATAACTAGGAATTTATTTCATTGTGGAATCTGTAATCTAAAATATTTTTGCAACGAAAATGTATAATGTTCTGATAAATGAAAATCATAATTTTCCCCTAGGTTATCCCCTAAGTTTACCATTCTGGGCATCCATGCCTGCAACAAGGACTTGTCAATAGGCGCTGCCTCGCTTTTAGGTGTTAAGAGAACCACTGTGATAACACATGGTTATAGCTGGGTTATAGAGCTGACTTAGAATCGTACGAACACCTTTTAAAAGGCACTCAAAAGACACATTTACACTTATTTGTTTGAAGGACACCTCGCTAGCTTTGTAGCCAGCCCTTGAAGAAAGGAGCCGTTGGCTGAAATAAAGCCATCAGTGAAATGCCTTTTTCACTGAGGCAAGGTGACAGTGGGCCTCGTCCCTGCCGTGGTCTCTGCAGGCCTGTTAGGAGAAATTGAGAGGAGAGTGTTTCTCTGGGGAGGTTGGGAGGCTGGGCGGGTGCTGGCTGAGGGCACATAGGATCAAAGCACTAATAGTGGCCGGAGTCCCAGGGCCCACCCTGACACAACGTGGTTAGTGGATGAATAATGGCTGTTGTGATCAGACATAGCATTCAGGCAGAACTGTGTTCCGACCTCTGTCTGCAAACCTCCTGCTGAGCTGCCGAGTTTTGTTGCTTTCCCTCAGGCTCACCGCTGCCAGCGTCACATCACTTCCGCTATTGAGTAGGATTTAACTGGGACAGGATGCTGCATATTTAAATCAAATGATTGCAACACACATTGATTATATCCATCTTTAAATTTGCCTGAGCTGTAGATTTTACCATTATGTCCTTAGAGAAGGTGTAACAGAGTTGAGGCATTTAGTCTGCTATCCTTCTGCATGAGTTTTTGCGAACATTAGCCAACATTTTTCATAGATCGGCTTGTGTTTATATCCTGCTGGTATAAAGAACTGCTGTGGGTCCTCTATTGAGCCATACTAATTTCAAATAATTACTCTAAGTCACACATGATATAATAAGTCTTTATTTTAAGTCTAATTTCAACAAGGATAGTAGAAATATCTGACACTTGCAGGAATCATATCCAATAATGACTCACATAAGCAGTATTCTTTCACAGCTTTTACAACTTAGCTTTTCACAACTATTACTTACATTGAATGCATTCATGGCAGGGTCCACACATTTATGTTGTAGAAAGCATAAAGCAGCCGCATATAACATTACCACGTGTGTCCTTGTGTGTTACCTTTCCTCCGTGTGTGTGCGTGTATTTGTGTGTGTGTACATGGGTGGCTCTATGTACTGAGATGGCCCGAGGCTAAAGCTGCAGCGCTGACATCTAATGCAAACAGCTTTCATTTCCCCAGGAACACAATGACCTCTCTTGAGAACATATTCTTCCAAAAAGCAATAAATCAATTTCCAGCACAGCTTGACATTTCTCCACAATATTTACTGTTCAAATTGAACACAATCCTTAACATTTAAAACTAATTTCACATCAGTAATTAATTTCTTGTGCCATGCCAGTTGCTCAGACAGGGATGGCAGAGAATGGACTTGTGTTGTTTGATATATGACCGCTACACAGTCCAGTGCTCAGATACACTTTGATCGCATCAAAGCACAGAGAAAGATTATTTTCTTTCCAGTATGTGCTGGTTACCTGTAATTAGTGCACTGATTATTGGCAAGAACTTGATAACTTATACATTCCTGTTGATAATCTTCATTTTAACTGAAGCAAGACAACCACACAGGAATTACAGAATAACACCCAATTCAGAAGCATATTCTTAGATTTAGTTTTTTATTCAGTATAGCATAACTGAGCATATTTGTCTCCCATGAGTGTGCAGTGAGTGACCTCTCTTAATCATGCGTTGTTATTCCAATATTTAAATCTGCCTAAAGGAAAGCCTTTCACACCACATTAACTCCCAATGTTTTCATTTTTCACACACTGCTTGCCAAGCTGATCCCCTTTGGTTGGATGGTTTATCCTTTCTCCTAGGTGAAAGCTAGCTAACACGCAACAGATCATAGGGTAGAAAATCAAATCAGAATTGATCTAATCTTTATTCTGTTTCGTTGTATTTGTCGGCTTAGGCTGTTGTAGTGTTTCTCCTGGATATAATGTTTTTTTTTTTTTTTTTTTATCAACAGTATGATTTTGTTTGAAAGTGTTGGAGAGAAAGAATTTACAACCTGATACGTGTGTTTTTTTTTTTTTTTTGTTTGTTTTTTTTTTGTGATAGAATCCCCAGATGCTGAGGCGGCCATGGACCTAGGAGCATCTGAGGTGATGGAGTCGGAGGTTCTTTATGACTGTGTGATCTGTGGCCAGAGTGGACCTTCCACCGAGGACAGACCCACTGGTCTGGTAGTTCTCCTCCAAGCATCCTCAGGTACTGCATTACCCAGCACCCCCCTCCATTTTCAGACACACTAAAATTAATGGCCTTTCCAGGGCCGGTTTGTTTCATCACTGTCTTGATTTGTAGTACAATTTAAACCACCTGCAAATGCAATTGCAGCGTGGACGGTTCAAATTAACAGGAGGTGTATTTCATAGACATGAGACTCTACTCCCCTATCACCAGCCTTGCCTGTAAACCAAAACAGCTATTCATGGCAGCTTAGATCTACCATATTGGGAAGCTCATTTTAATAGGTAGGTTAGCTGTTGTTTTAATTGGCTCATTTATCATTCATGTTGATCCCTGCTTGCTTGTACATACTACTCACTGCTGTTAAGAGGTAATTTCTATGCCATTTTTGTGGATAGAGGAGGATCATTCACTGTCGTGAAAATAAATGGCATGTTTGATTAGTAATTAGTCACATTGTAATGCTGTTCAGAACATTCTGCTCTCAAGGTCAAAAGATCTTATATGATTTACCAGCAGTGTTTTCTACAGAACTGCCACCAGACAACAATGTAAACACCATATGTGAATTATTTTGGTAGGTCCATAATAGCATAGAATTGCGTTGTTGTCTTTGGTGACCAGAAACTATCATCATTTAAAGCAGGACATTTTTCTAGGGTGATTTCATTGCCACTGATTGTTGAGATTATGTGCTGGAAATTAGCTGTCACTGGCTGAGTCTGATTTATCAGTTGTTATTTTGCATTGGGCTGTGAAAACGTAAACATCTGTGTTAGGCTATTGGCAGTTAATAACATAGCATATGTTCTCTTGCCCCAATTGCAGTCCTTCACTGTTTTTATGAAAATATTAAAGACAGCTATAAATGTTGTATTTGAAATGTTTATTACAGTGAGTTAGAGTAGAAGACATTGTCAGTAACTGCTCTGTGCTGTCATTGTTTTTCAGTGTTGGGGCACCGCTGCAAAAGCGAAGAGGCTAAGAAGCTGCCGACGAGCGACGAGGAGCATATTTACTCTGCAGACACATGTGGGGTGGCTCATGACGTCCGGCTCACCCTCATGCAACGCTTCTTCAAAGATGTAGGTGTCTGACTGATTAAAAATAAGCTTTGCAACTTCAGATGGGAGAAAGAGAGACTGAAATAAAACAAATAATATATTTGTTTTAATGTCAAACAAAAGCTGAACATACATTTGTCCCTTTGGGGTTTTTCATCCCATCTATTTTGATTTCTTGGCATTTTGTTTTGTGCTTGCCATGAGGATAAACATCTAAATCTGCTGAAGTCACTTAGACTGTAGGATTTTTAACAGGTCCTTGTTCAACTGCAGGATGTATGTAAGACACAACATTGTGTGACAAACAGTGATGAACGGAAGGAAAAAAATCATAACACACTGGAATTCCTAATACAAATTCAAAACTGTCACTCACCATATAAAACTGAAAAGCTTTGAAAATTCCTTTGTTTTCTTAGGTAAATTCAGTTGCAACACCTAGAGTAATTTTTGAACTACATGGCAATGAGTTACTCTACACTAATCCTAATTATTCACTGAATTTCATCATAACTACAACAATAATTGCATTAGTTAATTCAAATATAATCAATTGATTATCTGGACATCTACCCATGCAATCTAGTGGTCAGTTAAAAAACAACAACTTTAGATAACTACAAACCTGAAATAACCATTATCCAGAGCCTTATTTACATAACTTATTGTAGGCCTACTGTACTTCATCAAACATGACATTGTGAAATAAGTTAGTCTACGCCCATTTATGGATTACCGCCACAAATAGTCAGTACATACATTAAATAATTGTAGAGACTACAAGACTAGCATTTGATATGTCAGATTAATATGCTATGGGCCCTATTTCGATTCCGCAATCTCAGCAACCAACACTGAGCACGGCATTCTAGCACACGGTCAGTGAGGGTGTATCCAAACACCATGTGCTAGTTTTGCTCATCTGAGCGCAGCCTCGTCCAGGCACGCTAAGCTAAAGACCAGCATGTAGTGGAAAATGTGTGGAGATGAATTATCACAATTTTAAAATACTTGAGGTATTTTGTTAAGATTCTTAAAAAAAAAGATTGTAATATATTCCGAATTCAGGTCTGAACACCATGAATTGCAGAAGAAATTGAGGAGGTTCAGTACTTTCTGAAGGCACTGTTGATATGACTGTCATTTGGTGTTCTCTTGTGAATTTCAGAGTTCTTGTCTGCAGTCTGTGTCAATAGGCTGGGATGGGGGTGTCTACGTCCAGACATGTGGACACACCTTGCATATAGATTGCCACAAGTCTTACATGGAATCTCTTAGGGTAAGAGTTGAACTCCATGTCTGTTGTTATTTTATGGCAAATGACCATTGTTATGTATGTGGTTAAATAAAGATTCTTTGTCATATTTTCACACTAAATTCCTATTTCAGCAGTTCTGAATTCAGGTTGCATTGGTCAGGTTGAAAGTGACCTTGCTAGACTTAGTTTTCTTTTGATCTGATGTGTGCTGTTTCCCCCTCCTAGAATGACCAGGTTCTACAGGGCTTCTCTGTCGACAAGGGTGAATTTACCTGCCCACTGTGTCGGCAATTTGCCAACAGTGTCCTTCCCTGTCGCCCCGGGCGGGGCACAGAGGCTGGTGCCTGGCACACACCCACTAACAAGAAGACATGTGTGCTGGTCAAGGAGGTAGAAGATCTACAGGAGCAACTGGGACTTTTCCCAGTAAGTTTCACCATAAGGCCAGGAGTAAGTTGCTGCACTCTACTTTTACAGCAGATTTGATGGTGGTGTGCAGGGATGGCAGAGTCAGCACTTCATTTAAATGTCAAAGTCACCCAGGTCATGCACTGTTTACCCCCCTTGGACAAGGTGGCAGATGTGTCAGAGAAAGACCACAAAAAATGTGGCATCCCACAAGGAAGCATCCCAGGTCCCCTACCATTCTTAATTTATATAACTGATTTGAAGGCAGTTGATATAGAGAATCTGTTTATACAGTATATGCTGATGATTCAGCTCTTTTAGCTTTCCATAAAGATTAGAACCTGTTACAGGTCATTTTAAGTGAGGAATTTAGGAAGATTAGAGATTGGATAATGGATAGCAAGTTGCCTCTGCATTTGGCCAAATCTGAATTTATTATGTTTCGATAAAAGCCTAGGCTGCACAAGCTTTATTTGACTGTTTTTGTCCTTCATGGTCAGCATTTTTCCACCAAATCCTCTGTAAATTATTTTGTATGTTTATTAGACAGAAACCTGAGTGGAGAAAGTACAGGTAAGGTAAATAGAAAAATAAGATTTTTAGCTACAGAGGCTAAGTTACTTGATGCAGCTTGTCTCAGACCTCTTGCCAGCTCTTTCGTTTCCTGCTGTTTTGATTATACTATCAGCTCATGATACAGATTTCCAGTATAAACTAGTGATGGTCATGCTGGGTCTGGCCTCAAGGGACCATGTATGAAAACAGTATTTCCGGCAGCTTGGATGGCTACCAGTCACAGCTAGGTTAGTCCAACTGCAGCACGCTGTGGTCCGTCACAACAGAGACCAAGAGTACCCAATTGGCTGTTTCCAGATAGTTATGGATGCACATGCATCCAATGCCAGAGCAAGCACTGCTAACTTATCTTTGCCAATTTTCAGCCTTCAAAGTTAAAACTTTGCAGAGCTTAGTAAAGCTACATTAAGTAGTATTACATGGAATTTTTTTCCCAGTAAAATGAGGCCTTACAAGTAGTCATTTGTAGGTCTCTTCCTGCCATGTAATTCACCCCAATGATAAGCTTGAAAGTTAAGAGGAGTGGGTTTGTTGTGTATTTACAAACAGAGTTTGTGGTCTCAGCACATCTAGTGGTTAGAAATTGCTGAATGCAGCTTTAAATACGAGTAAAATATTAACCTAACAAAGACCATCAGGATCAGTTAAAGTCATTTGTCAGACCTACTATAATGAATTGTAGTTTCACACACTCTGGTTTCCAGTCATGAATGAACAGGAGCATAAAGACTCAAATAGGGCTTTGAAATAGAAACAGAACTTAAATCACCCATCATGACCAAACATTGTACATCTTTTAAGCTGACCTGCTATTTTCCTGTAGTTTTACAAATAGTTGTGGTGTGCTTTCATATGGAGTGCCTCCTTCTTGCCTTCTTGTGGTTAATGCCAGCACATTAAAAAAAACAAATATTCTTTGGTTATGGCTTTGGTTTTATTCTTTAAATTAAGTGCCACAGAACTACTTTGTGCTGCACCAGCCAAATTAAGAGGAGAATAGAACTGAAGTTAAAAACAAAACTCATATTACAATATACTAAATTACTTATGTTGTTTGTGTACAGCAGTACAAATAAAAAAAAGTACTTGCATAGAATGGCATACAATAATATGGCAAATGATGAAATCCATCACTTCTGTCACTCTGTCGTTGATGATGCTTCCGTGCTCTCTGCCACCTAAATTTTGCATCTTCACAACTTGGTTATCATTCAACATTCCCACTTTTCCAAACATTTTTATCATTTTGTAGAGCTGTTGATGTACACTCAACCTATAATTATGATGTTTCCAGCATCACTTGAAGGTAGCATAAGTTAATCCCTGTAGGTGTTCTAAATGATGCACTCGAACACAATGCCAAGCCACGGAAATTCAAACTTTCAGTTTAGTTGGAAAGTTATACAGTGACGGGCGAAAAAAATGGTCTAAAGGAATAAATGAAAATCTGTCCAGCAAAACTTCTGGACTTCTGTGCGGATTGTGTGCTATTCTAATATCTCAATGTCCGCAGTCTCTTTGTGAGGGCAAATTGTTAGAAATGTTTAGCTGCTGACAATGTAAGATCATCATATGGTTACTTGTCCACTGAACTGAAGGGGACAAGTGAAAAGAGAATTTCCCTAGGTTCAGTGAAGAGTACCTGTCCTCTAAACACACTCTCACCTCACTACTAGCTGACAACAGACAGACGATGATTATTATTAACAGAAAAGTTGACCCCAAACTGTGGAATAATGACTGTCATCATAAATGCTTAAAAGTATATATATGTTTTTTAAATTTACAACATGCATTTACCCTATTCCAACTGACCCTCATTTTTTTCCTCAACTCTTGAATTATAGATATATTTTACCCTAACCCTAACCCTAACAGTGTTTTATTTTATCTCAAATAAAGCTAGCATCCCCAGATTCATACTAGAAAGTGATTTTGACTTCCATTGTATTCTTGTTTTTTTCCCAGACAGAGTCCAACTTGAGTAAAGAGATGGAGTTGGTTATCAAGGACATCAAGAACACCACCCAGAAGAAATACATGGACTATGGCAAGAACCCTGGCTCCCCCGATAATGATTTCCTCTTCATGTACTCTGTGGCAAGGTGAGAGCAGAGTCTCATAGGCAGAGGATAGGACATGTCTCTGTAGCGATGATTATGCAAATCCTACATTTCCACCTAATTCACAGAGATATAACCTGCTTTTCTTTGAGGTCAGGACAAGACATATGATCAGTGTGGTTTTATGTTGTCCAGGAATCTCCAGCTCCATTTTTGAATTTGGAATCAAGTCCTGTATACTCGTCTCCTTTTACCTCACCCAGCCTTTACCTTTAAGGTGTGTGTGTGTGTGTGTGTGTGTGTGTGTGTGTGAGTGTGAGAGAGAGAATTATGTGAGTTGAGTCCTGAGATATGAGCAATGACACGGTCACAGTGGGTTATCTCTCAGTATGTCTTTGTGGCAACTGACCTCTACACCTACACTCCTGGGACAGGGAGGTCCTCTAACTGCACCACCACACACATGCACACACACACACCATTGACTTTTGTGGCCAATGGACTTAACGCCTGTCTGCTCTTCTGTCTGCCTCTTAATGCCAGCTCCTCACCTTGAATAACAATGACTGTCCACACAGAAAGAGAGAACCGTCCTTTCTTCAGAATTGTAGTCTTATTTTATTTATTTTTTTTTTTTTCCCTTACTTGTGTAGGAACTGAAATTCGGTACTGCAGATGTTGCAATCTTTGTACCTGCACCAAATATATGGATTGGTCGGCGTTTTTCTCAGATTTGTTCAGGGGGCTGTGAAGGTTTACTTGATCGGCTTTATTCATACCTCTGATTATACTGCTGCGTTGGGTCCAGAGGTGTTGCTAGAAAAATGCTCTTTGAAAGTAGCATTAGCAGCTTTGTCAATTTAGGCAGCAGTAAAATGGTATTGACTCCTACTCCTCCATCTTCACTGAGTCCTTTATTAGGTCTGACTGAGTATGGATTTATTGCACTCTCACTTGCTGAATTTTAGGACCACTTTCCTTCTGAGTGGTCACTCTAAAGCTCCAAGGCTTGCTTAGTCACACTTTCAATTCTGCAGATTGCTTATTCACAGGTATTTGAGTTCATAAATTATATGTGCTCTTAAAACATTGGACATTTGTCAGTTTTATTTTCTTCAGTCATGGTCTGTACATGATGTGAAAGGTTCATAAATACAGGAAATTTTTAAGAGAATTTGTATTATCTCAACAGACTGGTCACAGGTCAAAGAAATGACATGCTTGCACTGTACCTCGAGGTCTTTAACTCTTTACCCCTGCCTTACGAAAAACTGTGTCCTTGCTAGACCTCACCCCTCCAGACCCTTTGCCCACCCAATGCCATGGTTCCCTCAACCCTCCACCCTGCATAGAGAGATCCCCTGAGTGCGTCTGGGTGCCTGTTGGCTCTCTGAAGTTCAATGAACAGCGCAAATTGCCTGAGGAGTGGAAAATTCCTCTGTCACAGGGGCGCTCTTATCAGCAGAAGCCAGATGGAGCTTCACCGTGGCTGTATTATCTATGTGAAATTGCTTTTTCTCCCAGGAAACCCAAGGATTTGCCCCCACCTCCCTGGCCCATAGAAAGAAATGGCCAGTGGCGGGATGAAAACAGGCCCAGCTCACTCTTATTTTAGTAATGCTTATCTGTTTTTACCATCTATGTACTTTGTTAAAGGTTTTAGTTTATTTTTTTCCCGTTTTGGGTAAAGGAAATTGAAATTCAGGAGTGAAATGTGTTTGGATATGCATGGGAAATGCACATTTGGGATTATGCATGCAGACTGTGGAGGAACAGCTTTTATGCTAATGGCCCAGCTTGTGCAAAATCAGTCTCAGAAAGCTGTCATTTATTTGATACGGAATTTCTGCTGCAAAACAGGCATGTGTAACGGCAAATGGCTTGACTAGGCAACATCTTTCATTTTCCTAATAAAAACTGGTGACAGAGGCAGTCCACGCAACCAAAAGCTGACTTTGACGATACTAGTTTTTTTCCCTTCCCCCTACAATATTCCTTTTTTTATTGTTTGTGATTCAAAGGGTGATGCTTGAAGATGGTTAGGGTGTGTTTTTGCACATGTCAACTACACACACAACAGACTTTGTTCATGTATGTACAAGCTTCCTATTAATAATCAAGATGTTGTCTCCTGTAGGACCAACCTGGAGTTGGAGCTTGTGCACCGGGGAGGAAACTTGTGCTCCGGAGGGGCCAGTGCAGCAGCCAAACGCTCCTGTCTCAGTGAGTAGTTACTTGTATACCCATTCATTTCTTATGTCATTTACAAATTCTCTTCTAAGTACAATCAGTTAAGTGTGCAACCCCAGTAACCTGCATTATGTGTAAGTCTTTATCAAGTAGAATGTGAATGCCCCCATTCCTTGACAAATTGGCTGTGGCCAGATATTAACCCATCAATGAGATGAACCCCAGAACCAATTACTGCATTCATCAAAAATCGCTCATATGTTGACGTTAAATTAAAGATCAGGCTCAGATGTTAATAAGTCAGTTACCCCTTTAGCATATGTAAAATTTAAATTGTGATACTCAGTTTTTTTGATTACATTTTAGGCATTTAGTAGACATCAGAGCTGCTAGAAAACTATTGCGACATTAGAGTAAGATTTAATCTTTCACCACTTCTGTTACATGCATGCAGTGGTGACTGCAAGGGTCAAATGGTAATGACAGTAGAATAGACAGTCGGTAAACTAGTGACAAATTACTTTGTCTTTACAATGATTATCTATCGTTTACAGTACAATAGAAATTCCAGGTACAAATAACAGCTGATGAGATTTTTATGATCACTCACTGTCTGGATTTTCAGTGATTATTTAATTTGACTAGAATTAAACCATGATCATTTAGTTAATACGTTATGTCTGTCTTTTGTTTTCTGCTATTGGCAATTAAGTTGTCCTATGGGTTATTGCAGATGACAGAACACCATGTCCCTCTGGCCTTTATGTAGTCTCTGAGTAGAGAACAAAGCTGTTGGTTTTACTTGTTAAAAAAAAACAACCAAAAACAATTGACAAGCAATGGCAGGCACAGCGAGATGCTATCCCATGTGAGCTGTTGGGAGCTCTAGCAGTCAGGGTAAATGAAGCAGACAAATAGGTCAAGTGCTGTTTTAGTTGATTGTGTAGCAACTGGCAACGACAAGCGTCTGGGGAGGATGAAAACTGATCTTGCTGCACTGAGCTGCGACTGCATCAGGTCACTGTGGCAACAGTTTCCAAGGCTAGAGCCTGATAATGGTACATGGACTTTGATTATTATTTTGAATTGTCAGTGGTTGACTCTCGCTTTGGGCCCTCACCACCTTTTATTCAGAAAACCTTCAGCTTTGTTGTTCTAGTTTCATTTCAACATTATACTCATTTTAAACATGTAACACTCATTTCAAACTGGTCGCAGGTGAGCGTCTGCATCATGTTAAAGCATGGTAGCATCTACCTGTTGTGCTTCTCCTTAAATGAGTCATTCATGTGGTCATTTGACACAGGCACTTCATCCAGTTTGGGACGGGTCTGAGACTTCAGCCATCATTAACACGGTGCCTTCACAGATCTGGAATCCTAATCTCAGGACACCCACATATTGTGAAGAGTGTTTCTGAGACATAGAGTGATGTGGTTTAGTTGACAGTCACATTGCACAGTCATTATCAGCATACATAATATTGATTACTGACCAAAATTAAGTATTTTGAAAAGTATTTCTAGTAATTTGTAGTAAGGAGTACAATCCATTTTGTTTTTAAATTTATCACCACTTAACAGACAAATTAAACAAAGTGGTGGCTTCTCGCTGCTGCAGTGAAATGGCTCGTCATCCTTGAGTGGTTGAAAAGTGATTTCACACTGGAGATATGCCATTTTCTGAGCTACATTAACTGTGTAGCCGTGCTGACGGCCAAATTTACTCAGTTGCAGTACATTAGTGTTCGCTCCTCTTAGGGAACGGGTTGTGGAGGAAAGCGGCACACGTGCTAAGTACGAGAGCCCAGGGAGTTCCTAAGCCTATATCCCATTAGGCATTTTCTTCTGTGCAACTGATGAGGACGACACGGACCACAGAGGGGAGCTGCCTGTCAGTCCCTGGAAACAGACTAAATCAGCTCTACAGAGTTCACCCTTCAAATAGTCTGTCTTTGGTTAGTTCAGCAGCAAACATTAGAATTAGCCAGAAGGCAGTGTTGCTTCTGCTTCACAGGGTGTTTAAAACATAAATCACACTGACCTTTCAATAGTGCAAAATCAGTTGGTGAGAAGGACAAGAGTGTTGGCTAGCTTCCATTAGTCTCAGTCATTTTTATTTCAGTGACTAATAGACAGAATGATCATTAATCCCTGGGAAAAGACAGAACTGCTCCTCTGAAATGTGTTTTAGGCACAGGAAAACTTCTAAAATTTCTTCTTTTCCCTGGTCATGCAGACTGATTTTCTGTCTTGAGTAGACTTTTAAATGTGTTTTTTGGCATTAAACTTCAGTGGGAAAAGTGTAAGCTGATAGTATATGGTTGTAATTCTTAACCAACCAGCAGGATGATTTGTGTCCCAGACAGTGTTTGGATAAGGAAGCCCAAAGGTTACGTGCTGTTACAAATCTACACTGAGAGTGATGACAAGGACCAGAGCTAAAGGGTTATCATGAGTATCACTGAGAAGCATAGGAAAGTGTGTGAAAAAAGAGCTTTGAGCAATTTTGGCTGGTATCATGACCGCCTGTTTTTCTGGGAGACTGAAAATCATTGGTTGGTGTTTTGTTACACAGAGTGGCACCCAGTGGAGAAATACTAACCCTTTCTGACACAGGGACACAGTCACAGTTTGATTTCTCCATGCCTTGTCGGTCTTCACCTGTGGAGGGCAGTGTTGGTCCAGGTATTGACACTTTACACATGTCAATATTGCAGAGCTGGTTATATGATGTATTTTGCTGCATTACAGCATCATAAATCCCTGGAAAACAAAATCAAATAGGATTAGTGTTGCTAGCAGGCTTAGGTTACACAGAAGGTTGTCACGTGCGCCTCGAGATCACACTAAATGGAACTGATTGATTTAGTGGAATTAGTTTCAAACATGGTTCACGTGTGCTGTGAATCTATTGCAATTATGCTAGTTTCAGATTGGCTTTAATAGGTGTTAACATAGATTTAGGTCATAATAAGGTAAAAAGTAGGTTAATTTGTTTCTGGACTAATGAGGTAAAGCAAAGGACATTCCTCTAGTTGGATGCATTACTTAACATCTTGTCTCCTTTTTAAGGATAAAGGAACCTTTATCTCACAGCTTTTCTTCCAAAAGCCCTGCTTAGGTCACAAGGTTGTTTTTGTGCTTCCTCTTACCCATGTAGGCTGGATGTAATGTTGTATACTTTGGTACCTCTAACAGGTTTATTTGTGACAAAGAGCCTGTATGGGCTGTGAAGTGCCTTGCTATCAAAAGCCAGTGTATACACTGGAGACTGGGGGGGGGTTCTCTTCATGTTCCATTAGTTCCACAGTGAACAGGTGTGACCTGACCAAAGATCTGCCTGGAGCTATTGAGCGCTACCATGTATCCATCTGGTCTGGCCCGGTTTTAGCCCAGCTAAACCATTAGCCTGCACTCAGTGCAGTCAGTTCAAGTCAACTGCTTTCATCATTTGATCCGCACTCGTAGTAGGTGGAGTGTGGCAGTGGACGCCGAGGTGAACAATCACACGATCGGTTTTGTCCCCGTCAGAGCAGCGGTTTCTGATGTGTGGTGTTCTTTTCTTCTTCTTTCAGATCAGCTGTTCCATGTGCTGGCCATGCACATGCGTCTGTACAGCATCGATTCAGCCTACAACCCCTGGACGAGGCTGACTCAGGTTACTCAAAGCAGAGAGACAGAGTGAGTGACTTTCTTCCTCTTACACCTCTTCTTATTGGAAATCTATTTATACATTCTGCCTTGTGCCTCACAGTCTCAGCACAGACACACTGCTTTCCCATTGCACTACCCCTCACTCACACACAAGCACATAATCAAAGCGCCACTTTGCTCTCCCTCTAAGCACCACCTTTTCCTCCTGCCCCCAACAGTTTTTCCTCCACACAAAGAGAAGCTAAATACAGAAAAGGGACCATGTGTGGTTGCCATAGATACCAATAATTGCCGCATCTGGCAAATTACCGGGCACTCCACAGAGAGCGAAACGACCCTGTCAAAATCACTGTACTGAGAACAACTGCACCACACCAAGACCATACCACCACTGCTGCGGCACAGCATCTCAACCTTCAGCTGTCCACCCAGCTTCAACAGAAACCCACATTTTACAGAGGGTGTATTTTATACTGCACAGTAGTTTATGCCTCTTTTTCCGTGTCTTAAATCACTATCTCGAAACATGTCTTTTTATGCTTTTTATATTCAAGTTTGCTTGCCAGGATTCACAATCCAAACAGCTGTAAAAATCCCGCTCTTAACACTTAGCTGTATAAGATGAGCCTTAACAACCTTTCCTCCCTGTTAGTGTTGTAAGACAGTTTTTACACCTGTTAGTATTAAAGTGCTCACAACCATGCAGTATTCTCAGTGGAGCCATTTGGTGTTTAAAAATACCTTGTTAGGGATTCGGGAGGCAGCACTGTCATTGACACCCCGAGGCGGTCAACCTGAAGTAGCCCATTTAAATAGGACAGAGAAATGTTTTTGCAGAGATGCAAAACCTTGCTCTTACCCAGACATTTTTTATTGGGTAAATGTTAGGCTAAATTTCAGGCCTTTTAATTATGATTTGACTTAACTATATTGATGTCATTCAGAAGTAGTTGCATTTGTTCAGATTTTTGCTGTGTGACAGTATATAGCCTGTGCAGTAGATTGACCGACAAGTTGAAAATACCATTCTTTCAGGCTTTCCTCCGTCGCTCGGTTAAATTAACTAGTGAGTGCATTGGTAATGGAGGGTATTATTCTGTAAGTGCAGCTCCTTTCATTCAAAATCCCCAGGTCTCTCAAGAGTAGAGTGAAGATTGGACCCTGACCGGGTTAACAACAGAAAGGAAGACAGAGATGGCACACAGTAACAATGTGTAGCCAGGGCTACATTAAGGAAATAGGCCTTTTCCAGCTGTATTCAAGCCATGGACTTTTAAAAGCCACGTCTTTGTTTAAGCAAATTTAAAGTGTTGTACTCTGGATGGACTTTGCTCTCATCACTGTAATGAAAAGAAGAGTCAATATTTACTGTATTTATAATGGATCCATAATTTCTATCCTAGAGTACCTGCATTTTGGCATTTACATGACCATCTTGATGTTATTAGAACAGAATGAATACAGTCTTGAACCATTTAATTCATTCATGCATCTGTTTTTGTCACAACAGCAGCTTGACATTGGGCCCAAAAAATAAATAAAAGAATTAAAAGCTCCTTTGTTTGTTTTGCAGTGGCTTTGATGAAGAGCGACCCGAGGTGCCAATGCTGTTTCGAGATGTCCCATCCCTGCTGATTATCTTTGTGTTGACCATGCCACAGCCTCTACGGAAAGGTGCTGCTCCTGTGTCTTTTTTTTTATGAGGCTACAAGAGAGCAGGGAGTTTTTCGGTGGCTGCTCCACAATAATAGTCCCATTATCAGTCCTAATCATGGCTCGACGCTTGGAGGAGGCATTCAGAGTCACTTATCTATGCTTCTGTTGCCATTATTTGGCTGGGAGGATCAGAGTGACACAGGCCTGGTGATGGGAGAGCTGCACCTCCTTCGTGTGCCCTTCATCTTTTGGCTTGTCGTTAGATCTCCTCCAGCTCAGCCATTCAACGCAGAAGTGGGAGGGCCACGGAAAGACCTGGCCCAAATGGCTGCAATCATATTTAATGGGAGCAGTGTCACAGCAAGCTGATCATTTCATTGATGACTGAACTAGGTCGACTGCTGGCAGGAACATTTAAGACACACAGATCTTTTTGAACACAGAATTTAAAGAAGAGGAGAATTTAGTGAAAGATGTAGCTTACAATGGTAACAGTTAGCATTCTTCTTTTTCTTAAAATATAATATGGAATTATTACAGGATTGTATGTATTTAAATCAGTTTTTTCTCAAGGTAATGCCATTTTACAGTGTGCACTGCGTCCTCCTTTCAGGCTATGTAACACCCCCTCACTTTGCCCTTCAGCCTCTGCCAGGGAAAATGACACTCAGTGCCTGGTTAGCTTTAACATGGACTTTGTGTCTTTTCAGTTCCAAATTGATCTCGAGCTTGATCATTGAAATTTAGTCATGTGTTAAATTATAATTTATTTATATATATTATTTATTTATTTATTTTGGTACAACAGAATGAGAGATACACATGAATAAAGCACAGGGCAAAAAAATGAAGGTCAAATTTGTTTTAAAATTAATTACTTTTTTGGGGTGCAACTTGTTAAGAAAAATACAAAGGGTGAGGAGTTACCTTTTTCTGGGAAGCCTCGGTGATCTTGGTTTCCTTTTTATTTGATTTGATTTAAAATTCTCTCTGACCCATGTCACAATGTCCACAGCAGTGGAGCTGTCAGCAGTCTTTTTTGGTAAAAAGGCAAATAA